>JAOTOK010093732.1:0-15065 GCA_025770025.1 Virgularia gustaviana | reverse complement strand
TGCCTTGCCTTGCCTTGCCTTGCCTTGCCTTGCCTTGCCTTGCCTTGCCTTGCCTTGCCTTGCCTTGCCTTGCCTTCGCCTTGACCTGCCCTGCCTTTGTTTTGATTTCATTTGCCTCGCCTTATACATTGCCTTACCTTGCCTTATGACGCGTTACCTTATTTTCACTTTGCGTTACTTAGCCTTGCCTGGCTTTGCTTTGCTGATCATTCCTGCCACCCATCTGTTCATTAATTCTCTAAATTGGTCAACTTGTACCTTTACTCCCCCGCCCATCCCATCGCACGACCCTATCCCGGCCCCACCTGTCCATTACCCAATGTTCCCCTTTCCTCCATAAATACCTCTGTACACAACAGAATCTATACTCACAACTTTCAATGCCCACGCCGTCAAAGCCCAGTCACGATAATCGTTTATTCCACAACACGAGTACGTTAGTTGGACGAAATCAATAATTTTCGTCACTTGTGGCATTACTTCGTACTGTTGCAGCATAGTGTTGCCGTCCATGTGATTCTCCATAATTGTGGATTGCTCGTTTCGCCATGTTAATTTCTTGATCGCAAACGAAAGCTCGACTAGAAATACGATGAAGACTAGTATGGCGACCACAGTGTTTATGCAGTGCTTTCGTTTAAAAACAGCGAAGAATGCCAGCCCTGTAAGAAGCAGAAGAAGCACCAAGAGTCCAGTACGAAGTCGCCAGTGATAGGGATAGGCTTTCTTGTGAACCTGGAGTATCTCGCCCACCGGTGCAGGGCTCGAGTCTATGAAACATATCAAAGCAAAGCCAGTGGCGAATGAAACGAACAAGAAAACGTAGAAGACTTTGGCAACAGTTGATGCTTCACTCATGGAGAACGATGATGGATTTAAAAGTTTACTTCTACAAAAACAGAAAAATGAAAAACTACTTTACGTTGTTGACAGAAAAATTGCTATTGACATGAAGATTGCAAAATGCTATATAGTGACAAAATTTACCGTATGAATGTAAAACAAAATTAAAGATCATTTTTGGGAGAACAAAAACTCTCTTTAAGTAAAATTATTTACATTTAAAGTGAAAGTAAATGAAATAAGTTTTATGAAAACTTAAATTAAAATAATTATAAAATGAAACAGTTGATCAATCCTGTTCATGCATGTTAACAGCCTCTGTTCAGAGTTTGTTGATCCAACAGTCCTGTTCATGCATGTTAACAGCCCTGTTCAGAGCCTGTTGATCCTGCCTCGTACCCAGACGTCTCTGCAGTGGCAAACGTAATGCGGGCAAGCTACAGTAATGCGGCAAACAGGCCCCCTACGAAGCCCCCCGCAGCCACGCACGCACGCAGCCTGACGTAGCCACGACCCGCAGCCACGCAGTGTAGCCACGATTAGAGACGCCTGTGTAGAAGGCAACTGTTGATCCAACAGTCCTGTTCATGCATGTTAACAGCCCTGTTAAGAGCCTGTTGATCCAACAGTCCTGTTCATGCATGTTAACAGCCCTGTTCAGGGTCTGTTGGTTCAACAGTGTTGTCCATGCATGTTAAGCCCTTTTCAGGACCTCTTGGTCCAACACTCCTGTTCATGCATGTCAACAGAGCTGTTCAGGGCCTGTTGGTTCAACAGTCCTGTTCACTTCTGTGATATTTTTCCGCGTGTACTACACGAGGGAACCATAACACCCAATAGTAACTTTTGACATTTTGATGCCGTAAACTGGATCGCGTTATTTCCACATTCCATTAGAATTTATATCTAAGGCTATTTACTGAACTTTGTGTAGGTTGACGAAATATCCCATAAAGATTGCTCTATAGTTTGTTTTACTGTTTCATTTTAAAACATAAATTACGGGCCAAAATCTCTTATAGTCAGATCCAATATGCATACACAGAATTTCATTTTACGTAAATTCATGTACACAGTTTGGAAATCGGAACAAAAATAAATGCGTTGTTAGGTTTCCATTGGCAGAATATATACTAGCTGTAGTATTAACTTTACTTTACTTTTATTGAATCATGACAGATTTTCCTGCGACTAAATTTAATAATAACTTCTTACAAATTACCTGTTTATTTATACAGTGAGAAAATGGACATGGTATCCCTCAGAAAAATCTTCAGTACCATCCGTGGACTTCACTCGTATTTCAGCTTTCGTCTTTTCCGTTTAAAATCATCTTTCCCCGTTGTTTAAGTTCGTACTTCGTAGACAAATATCTGGGAGCGCGAACATTATTCCTTGCTTTGTGAAACTCCGTCCCGTGAAATAATGGTAAATAATTTATGAGGACGGCACAGGTTATCAATTTCAGGACACAACTACAACCTGTGCGTTTCAAGGTGCTAGGGAGATAGATATCGATCCCTGCCACACGTAATGTTGGTCAGCATGTTTTTTTATAAGCAAAGTTTTAATGGAACGAGAACAAGGCCGTGAATCGACCACGTTCCTATATTCGGTAACCAAAACTCGAACTAGACTTTTTACGAAATCGCAAATATGTTGCAATCAGATTTCCGTCTAAAGCGCGTTTATATGTTCAACTGTATCTTCCCCGTACTGTACTGTACCGTACCGTACCGTACCGGTACGGTACAGTACAGTACGACATGGTACGGTACAGTACGACACGGTACGGTACGGTACGGTACGGTACGGTACGGTAGGTACGGTACGGTACGCCACGGTACGGTACGGTAGTGTACGACACGGTACGACACGGTACGGCACGCTACGATACGGTACGGTACGGTACGGTACGGTACGGTACGGTACGGTACGGTACGGTACGGTACGGTACGGCACCCCATGGTACGGTACTGTACGATACGCAACGCCAACCCTACGGTATGCCGCGGTACTTTACGGCTAAATTGGCAAACGGTAATAAGATGGTAAACTCGCAGTCTGTCGAATTCGCATTACCACAATGCCACCTCGGCCAGCCGGGACAACTGGGTGCTGAGCCCCTTTGCGGGTCAAGCGACTCATGGCTGTTCATAATCTGTATACAATTGTAAGCATGTAAATGCTGTCACGTCGCTGTTATAATTCATAAATTTTGATGCGAAATTTTAATAGCAATAAGCTGTGTAAACATTTGCCATTGATTTTTTCGCTGTTTACCTAAGTTAACATTCATTGCTGAATACTGAGCTGCTTTTAGTCATGAAATCCAGGATAAAATAAAACATCGAACGACTTGGTTCGAACCGTGACGCCATAGGCAATTGTGATCACGAAGGCAAACGTTGATGACAACACTCAAAATAAATTCCAGCGAAGAAAATCCCTCCATAAATCGCAGATTAAAAAGACTATGAATGTTGACCTACATCATGTGACTAATATAAATATATTATCGCTCGTGTGGTTTATATGAGAAAATATCTATCATAACTAGCATGCTTGGATATTTTGCCCGTTGAGGTAATTAAAATGAGGGGGGGGGGTCGGAAAAGGGACTGTTTTCAAACTCAAATACTGTACACGGGCACAGCGCTTCTTATGAGTACCGTTTCTATAGGCAAAACTAAGGATCATTCGCCAAGCTATAATTTATTTAAATCCCCCCCGGTTCCTCTGCACAAGCGATACAAGTATCCCTCGCACGCTCAAAGTTCATCGTTTAATCACTTTCAACAAAACATGTGAACCGATAATGTCAAATAAGTAAAACTATTTTCAAACACAAGTAATCATTCTTAAATTGTCCATTTCTGGTAGTTGAAATATAGCTAGGTCCGAGCGCGTAATGGTGTCTGTTTCTCCGCATTTGAGCTTCTGAATGGAACCAATACTTGGCGAGAAAATCGAACTTGAATTTTTGCTGCTGTTCTTGAAGTTAATTTCTAAATACTGCAGTTAACTTGTTTTCTTGTCTTTTTTTCATGAATTATTAACGAGCTTGAGAAACGTTGATCTGCCGAGACCAGACCTTGACATGTATTCTATTCTTTCAACCGTACCGTAGCGAAACGTACCGTATTTCATTGTTTCATGAGCACCAGAGCAAGACTAATGGCTTTCACACAAACGAAATTGCTACGGTACGGTACGGTACTGTACTGTACTGTTCGGGTGCAGTAGAAAACGGGCTTTGATGTATGGAAACTTGGAAAATAATTTAAATATGATAGACGATGTGTAGAGATTGTCTTAGTTTCCATACAGGGTGTATAAAAAAAACTGCGACCACCTAATAGTCATGAATATTCCCTCCTTTAATATTACAAAAGATCGTAGCCTTCGGGGAATTATGGCAATTCAATCCCTGTAGAATTTGCCGTCGTCTCATATTCCCAGTGGCCTACGATCTTTTGTAATAGAAAAGAAATGGAATATTCATGATATCAAGTGGTCGCAGTTTTCTTGATACACCCTGTACATCAACAGCCGGGCTGAAATCTCACTCAGCCCGGGCTAACATCGCATCATGTATTATCAACCCCTAAAGGTTGTGTATGTGGAACATTGAACATCCCTTGAGATCAGTGTTATCACATGTAAAAGTTGCATAAACAAATTGCTCTGTGTGACAGTGACTCGTTGGGTTGTGTACTTGTGTTTTCAATTTAAAGTGTGCTAACCAAGGTCACGATACTTGAACTGTACTTGTTAATTACTAAGGGGGGGAGTGCGACGCTCGGTAACACTTCTTTAAGATGCAAGAAAACAAAACATGACAAGTTGTTATGAATTATAAGCCCAGAGAAGAAAGGTGTTTACCAACTTTGTTTGCCATGTTATATCTGTCGTATGTCTTGGGAGGTAAATGATTATATTATTAGCTGCGTTTGAGTCCACCCTACCCAAGTGAGACTAACAATGATTTCTGGTTAATATATTATTCAGCAATTTGTTTCCTATGCGTGAGCTGCGCGTCACAAGACATCCGGTTATCTGATTAAATCATCATGTTTAGTGCGTTTGTATGAATGTTATAGACGTCCTGTACTGGACAGGTTAGACTCATCGATGTGTAAACAAAGCTGTGTAGATCACTAACCGCTTGGGAGAGTGATGGCCTACTTTCCTTTAACGTTCAAATTGAAAGTGCTACTACCTCTCCTGTTGTCCTTACTCACGTTTGTCTACATCAAGGAAAACCTTAATCCGAACTGGGTGCGTGGTAGGCTGGTTACGCCAAAAGACAGGTCCCCTTGCCAGGAAAGCGTCACAAAACTACGAAATATCGTAAACTACACTGGTCAAGTGATGGCAGTCTTGGACTCTCTCAACATCACCAACTTTCTACTCTACGGCAGTTTGTGGGGCGTCTACAGGTTCGAGGGCCCTCTGCCATGGGAGTACGATTCCGATATTGGTATCATCGGTGACAAAAATTATGAAAAATCGCATTTGGTCGCTGAGCTAAAACAGGCCGGGTTTAACACAGTGTATAAGAAATGGTCGTCTCTGTACAAGGCGTCTAAAGATGATGTCCGAGTCGAGATTTTTGTGTTCAAGGATTACTTTGGCACAATGAAGCGGCCAGGTTTAGAACCTTCGCTAGCCTTCCTCAGTTATAACATTTACCACTCATTTCCGTCGTGGATGGCCCAACCCCCCCTGCCCAGCAAGCAATTTGGTTGGTTGACATTGCGCGTGCCCAGGGGGGGACGCAGTATCTTGACGTGGCTCTATCCGTTTACTGCGTTTAAGGAGGTTTTGCCGCCGGAGTGTAAAAAGAGAGGAGTAAGTGTGGAGACGTTGACTCGCTATATTGCCAAGAATGTTAACGTGAAGGAAATAGCGGCGCTTGCATGACGTTTGTCGCATGTGTCAATGATTGGTCAGGTAATAGATGAAATGTTTGCGGAAATTTATCATGGATGTGGTAAAACGGACGATCACTAGTGTCGCCGAGCAGGCTTTTCATCACGCCATAGCGGGTTCTCTCGTGCCAAAAAAAACTTTATAAAGTGATCAGGGACGTCGCGACCTCGTGTGTGTGTGTGTGTGTGGGGGGGGGGGATATATATATATATATATATAACTTATAAACGTATTAAACATATTGACTACCGAACTACATGGTCGTTTTGACCACAATCACAGATTGAAGTGTAGCTAGCTACATGAGTCAGACAAACCTACCGCGCTTGAAATTTATACTAAATTAATTTGTATGTACTTGAATTAGATGTCTGGGTCAAGAATTTAAATTGCGCATCCGAACGACGCATCCTACGGTGTCCAATACGGGGGTTTATTTTAATGTTTGTAAATAACTTTAGTAATGAAAACGACGGTTGCAGTTTGATGTTAACACAACTGCAGATCCATGTACGTGTATTATGTAACTATATAAATACAGGGTATTAGTCATCTGGCAATAAATTTTTGGGATAATACTTGACCTCGGTCAACCTTCTAGACTCTATAGGCTTTGCAACTAAAGCTGGCCGGGGGGGGGCAGCGGTAGATGGACGGGGGGAGACGGAGCACGCGTGACGCGGGCCTATGTGGACATGTCGTCTCTTCTCAAACGTTTCAAATGAGTAGCGCATGTTTTTTTGCCTGTGCTAGTTACGATCGGACACTTAGGTTTGTTGCAGGGGTGGTTGATGACCTGCCAGTGATGGTGTTAGCCAAAACATACAAATATTTAAGTATCCACATATTGCTTATCAAAATAAAGCAATTAGTCAAGCTATGTTGTGACTACGAAGCACGGAGGAAGGTACTGGTTTGTGTGTAGAAAACTGTATTAAAAATTGATTCTTACAATGGTGATGCTATGGGTAGGAAATGAATGCAAGGAATACACGCACAGATTGATAAAAAGTTCTAGTGTTATTCATGAACTTGTCATTCTCCTGGCCAGCAGGATGAGATACGATCCTTTGTTTTTAAAACAAACATTAATACTTCCCGACGAAGACGAAAGACATGTGTCTGGTTCTTACTGTATTTTTTGGTGTTCCACCATCATGTACCACCATATGCTGTGGTATAACTGTAGATACCATAAGTTACCCCCTTTATTAAACTGCGATGTACCACGAAGTGATATGCTTGATATATGACCGTATGCTCTGATGTACCACGATGCCCGGTAGCGGACCAAGAGTGTGCCGTAATGTACTACGGCACGTGTACCGTGATTTACCATAATATATCATAATGTACCATACTGTATCTTAATGTCCTATGTCAAAAATGTACCATGATGTATAATGAAGTATTATAGTGTACAATGATGTATTTGAACGTACCATATTACCCTTCAATGTACAATGATATTGCGTAATACACCAGAGCGTACCATGGTGTACTTGAATGTATCGTATTGTACCATAATGTACCATGGTGTATTTGGATGTACCGTATTATTGTTCCATAATGTTCCATGGTGTACTTGAATGTACCGTATTGTACCATAATGCACCATAATGTACCGCGGTGTACTTGAATGTACCGTATTATTGTTCCATAATGTTCCATGGTGTACTTGAATGTACCCTATTGTACCATAATGTACCATAATGTACCATAATGTACCGCGGTGTACTTGAATGTACCGTGTTGAACCATGATGTACCATGGTATACTTGAATGTGGTTTACGAATCCTGGTTCCACGTTCCGTTCTATGAATGCAGCTAATTCAGAAAAGTGGACAAGTGATGCACGTTACGGCTTCATTCAGAGTTCTAGGGTCTATTTTATCTGTGTCTCACAATTATGTTCTGGTCTTTTTGCAGTGTTTTCCTTATATTTAGGCCCCAAATACAAGTGAAGAGCATGTCCTTAAACGCTGTGAGTTTATGATTCAAATTTTCTGAATTTCAACCTTTGTTGGGTTAGTTGCATGTAAGTTGTAAATTTGGAAGAATGGTGGTGTGCCTTCAGTCAAAGACATGGTGGGCACGAGGGAACACGTGGAGGAAAGTGAAAGATTTTTGAAAAGGGAAAAAAGGTGTTGTTTCACTATCACCGTGGTTTCACCTGGCTATTGGTAGTTTGTGGTTTCGACGCTCTGGATCGCAGAGCCTTGTCGACGTCAGCACGCAGTGGCATGCCTAGCTCAAGATGCACCAGCAAAGCCTCAAGCCACGAGGCCAGCGAGGAAAATGACGGTCTAAGAAACGTTGAAAAACACGTCCGCATTAAAAAAATCACAAGAAACGGAAGCACGTTGCGAATGCATTGTAGATGACGATAGTAATGTATCATGTCAATGAAGGAGGTGACGTAGGCAAGCACACGTCACCAACACGAAAAGTGGAAAGCACGTAGGGTTAAAGCAGAAATACGTTGAGAGTGAAATGCATTGTAGATGACGTAGTAAAGTATGACGTGTATAAAAACGGTGACGCAAGCAAAATATACGTCACCAACGAAATGACGTAAGTCAAATTATAACGACGACAACGAATGTGTTCGACGAGATGTATATATTTGGAGACTGTGATGGCAAAATTAAGTTGGCAACGACATAATACGCCATACTCATGTGCGCGCTGCCATGGTATGACGTCAGCAAATGTGGCACACATAGACGTAACGAAAATATAAGCTAAGCAATTGTAGCAACATGACGTATTACGTAAGCAAGATGACGTAAGCAAGATGACGTAAGCAAGTGTTAGGCACAAGCGACGTAAGCAAATGAATGGAGAGACTACCCACAGAGTATATTCATGCACGTCCAAAGATGGCAAACTAAAAACCTGTTACCTGTTTCCGGGTTCCAAGTCACATGACATGCAAGCAATCTTGAAGAACGGTTCAGGACATTGCTGACAAAACGTTTTCCAAAATTCTGGTTCGTCCAAACCAAACGTCTGTATGGTGGAGATAAAGAAAGATATGGAGTAAGAAATGATTAACAAGTCACTTTTGCAGCAAACCTAGTGAGCTGAAGTTCCTGGGCTAGAGAGAACATTTTTGTCATAACTATCAGATAATGTATTTTGTCGTAATGATTTCGGAAGTAAACAATTACCCGTGTTCGAGGAATGAAGTTTGGATCGGCCTTTACTCTGCTTATAATCTACAAATAAACAGTAACATTAACTCAATCCCAAAAATCCTGGAGCAGAGGACGAACTCGGGATGAAAAGCATAAACTGTAGTCTGTACAATGCGTTATAATTTGTGCTAAATACTTACCTCGCAAACAATTATCCCAAAAGAAAAAATGTCTACGCGTTCATTATATGCTTTTCCTAAATAAGAATAAAATAATGAATGAGATGAGATCGGGTCCAATTGGATTCGATAAGGTAAGATGGATTGAGATGAGGTGGAATGGAATGGCATAGTGTGAGATTTGACGCGATGTGATTAGATGTGATGTGGTGTGGTATGGTGTGATGAGATGAGATGAGATGTGCTGTGGAGAGATGTGATGGTGTGATGTCATGTGATGCGATGTAGAGGTGATGGAACGATCCAGTGTCACTGCGGTCTTTTGTGTTTGTCGGAAGGGTGGGTGGGCCTTGTTTTACTACAAATCGCGCCTCGAAAGTACCTTTCATCATCTCAGGAGCCATCCAGTAAGGAGAGCCAACCACCGTAGTCCTAAATAGGGTTTAAATAAGAATTATCCAAAGAAGCTTGACTACGAATACGGATACCAATACAAAAAGGTTTTACCAAGAATTTTTCGTATCAGTATTCCGTATTCGTATAGTGAAGTTTAAACTCCCTATCTAAGTGTACCACACTACACGAGAGTGTCACGTACCTCTTCTTCGGTGGCAGAGGCCGTGAATTATTAAGGTGCGTCTTGTTGTTGTTATTGTTATTATGATCTTCTGTCTTCTCCGTCGCATCGTCGTCGATACTGATAATACCAGCAAGACCAAAATCGGCAACAACGATAGTCATGCCCTAAAAGAACGCAAAACACCACGAACACTTAATCCTTTATTAATATATGATAACTCCTGGAGTTTTTCCCCTTGGGGAGTAAAATTGTCAAGCGTTAGACTGAGTAAAAGTCTTAAGTATTCGACATTATGCAATAAAGTGTTAAGATAAATAGTCACTGGCAATAAACCACAAAACATAACCCAGCTTCAAAATGAATTTTGCTAATATCTGCTTTTCTAGATGCAGAAAATTCCAATTTAGCTAGGGGTTCTACCACTCGTTAATTAAGATCCCCTAAGAACTTCTTGGATCCCCTATAGGTGTCCTCCTAGGCGAAAAATCGTCCCTACACGGTCCTAACTTACCTCGTCCTTCCTTGCTAGGCAGTTTTTCGATTTGAGATCCCGGTGGATGACATTCATACTATGAAGGTAACCCTAAGCACAACAAACATGGCTATGTCATTTTTCTAGATACTTAACAATGTTTGAGGATTATTTATAATCGAATTTACCATTCCAAGAGCGATGTCCTTTGCAAACTTAACACGCTGAGACCAGGACAACTCACGAGTCTGGAATATAAAAAAAGATATAGTAAAAAAACAAAAAACAAACAAAACAACAAACAAACGAACAAGCACGGAAGCAAAGGAACCAAAGAGCGCAAGCAAGGAAAAAAGCAAGAAAGGAACTCAAGCGAATGAGAACAAACTCAAAGTCTTGCCAACCTTATCTTTTAAGATTCCTCTCAATGTTCCACCAGGAATATATTCTAAGAAAATACACATCCCAAGAATATGAAAACACCGACCACGAAATGTTAAACAAGACACAGCATCAAAATTGTCACTTACCCGCTATTAAACTTAAAATTTGGTGTTTGTATAGAATTCCAATAAATTTCAAAACGTTTGGATGATCAAGAGTTTTTAAAAGAGTAACCTGGAAGAAAAGGAAAAATGAATTTGACGCATGAGATGTTTCATAAATGTCTGTTGAATACGACATTCCGACTCTATAGGATTGCACAGAGAAATATGTCTTTATTTGTTGTTAATAGTTTTTTTCAAAACAAGTTTTCTTTATGCTATATCCTATTTAATCTATTCAATGTTTTTATTAGCAATAATACCTCTTTTATAAATTGCTTCTGGGCTTTTCCATCACAGCGTATTAATTCCTTTAGAACCATTACTTTTCCCGTACCACGATGCACAACCTATGATAGAGAGAACTGAATGAGAGAAGGCATTGCCTATTGAAATGACATTGCTTATAATATTCGTCAAAGTGAAGTAAAGACGCTAACAGAGCCACATGGGACCTCGGGCATAGCCAGGATTACGGCTCAAGTCGTCTTTGCAAATTATCAACCAGCTTTAGCCCAAAGTCCAATCGACTTTAGTGAACGCTGATCGAGGATGAGCCGTCGATCTCAAAAACACCCCTGTCATTCAATCTCGTCAACTTTCGTAAAATGTTGGTGAAAGTTGGTAAAAGTAGATGAATCATTCCTCGGAAAACCATACCTTACTGACTTGTCCAAAAAAGCCTTTTCCAATGACTTCACCAACAATCAGATCTGACGGGCGAAATACTCTAAAAACACACAATAACAACGTTAATTTCTATGGCGTTGTGAAAACCCGGAACCGGAATATGGCGGAGTATCACAGAATACAATATATATAATTAGGGTTGGTGGTACAGGTTAGGGTTAATATTAGGGTAAGTGTCGAAATTTTGGTAAGCGTTCGCCTTCGTATGTTCATGATTTTCTGCCATATTCCGTGATATTCCGGTCCCGGGTTTTCACAACGGCCTTCATTTCTACGAGGTTTTAATTCACTTTCATTTGTTATAAAAACATTAGATTATGATTTGGGGTGCTCAATACAGTTATTGACCGCTTGGGAAAGTTGGGGTGACTCACACCCTGGACCATATCGTCTCGATTTTCATGCTCTCCCATTTTTCCCGCGTACATGCAGTGCTCACTAACTCTGTATTGAACACGCGAAATAATGATCCACTCCGTGTCCGATTTTGACAAGTCTCGCCTTCTTTCCTCCCTGCAGTCTCCAGTACTGAAGCACACAGAGAGAGGGAGATTGTGACTTTGAGAAAGTCTAACAAACGTTATGCACACATGAACTCTTGCATACTCACTGGCAAGCTTCAGTTTTCATTGACTGCGAACGATGTAGTGGCGAGTTGCATTTGTGAGCGACAGTGTTTTCGAGAGAGTTGCTAAAAAATTAAATATAAAACATAGTAAAAATAGGTACACAATGCGAACATGCGTCCGCCGCAACGTTTCGCGGACACTCCTGTCTAATGTCTTCACCAGGGTTGATCATGGTTGAGCTGGTCAGCTAAATCAATGTTGATATCATGGTTGATCTAGGTTGATGGTTTATCAACCCTTGTTCATAATTGATGGGTCATGTTTGATCAAGGTTTAACGGACCATCACGCTTGATCAAGCCTAACGCATCCAAGTATGAACAAGGGTTGATGATTCATCAATCTTGATCAAGTATGATATCAACATTGATTTTGCTGGCCAGCTCAACCATGATCAAGTATATGATATCAACTTTGATTTGACAGGTCAGCACAAACGTGGTCAAGCATGATATCACCAACCATGAGCGTTTTTGCAGTGTAGTCGGCACTTGATTTTATACATGTACACCACAAAAGCAACCATACTAGGTTGCTACGTAACGCTGACGTCACTACTGGAAACGAGGCTGTACCTTCTGGGAAGCGAGTTCGCTCGTTCGGCTTTCTTCCGCGCTCTACGCGACAGCTCCGAGGTGTTCGGAGAAAGTTCTTCGTCGCAATTGAACGCATCCTCCTCATCGTTTGTAGACCCAGTTCGTTTGAATCTCTGATCGTAGTCACAGCGGCCGATCAGATCGAGTGACACGTGACGTTCTACAGTAGGATGGTGGGGACTGGGGGATTTTACCGCGGTCGTTACTTCCGGCCGGGTGGAGTTCTCCGTCTTGACAGGTTCGTCCAAAGTGTTTCGTTCTATAGTCAACGTATGGACCTTCTGAGGGTTGTTGATGATATGAGAAAGCTGGAAACGAATAGTTTTGTTTATTTAACTTTGTGATTTGTACTTGTATTTTTAACCATACAGGGGTTAGGACAAGCCATTTTTTGCACCACCCCTCTGAAGTTTTCTGCTTTTTACCCCCCTCTGCCATAAAATTTTTATTTTGCACCCAACTCCCTGAAAATTCTGCTTTTTAATCTCGCGGAAAGTGACCGACCGCCTAGCAGACAGATGTTTCAATTTACCTTTTCAACAGTATCATCTGTAACCATGATATCATTAACTTCCAGTACTTTATCACCACTTTTCACACCTCTTGCCTTCAACTCACTGCTAGCATCGACACTATCACATGAAAAAACACTGTTATATTAACAGGACTTCTAGGAAGAACAGTTTAGCTAGAACTGATAGAGCTATCCAATATAACAAGTAGTAGTATAACACTAGACCAATGAAGAATGGTCCTTACTGGACCTTTAGGGAGAACAGTCTAGCTAGAACTGATAAAGCTATCCAGTATAACCAGTAGTATTTATATAACACTAGACCAATGAAGGATGGTCCTTACTGGACCTTTAGGGAGAACACAGTTTAGCTAGAACTGATAGAGCTATCCAGTATAACCAGTAGTAGTATAACACTAGACCAATGAAGAACGATCCTTACTGGACCCCCAGGAAGAACAGTTTAGCCAGAACTGATGAAGCTATCCAGTATTACCAGTAGTAGTATAACACTAGACCAATGAAGGATGATCCTAACTGGACCTCTAGGAAGAACAGTTTAGCTAGAACTGATAGAGCTATACTCCGGAATAACTGATAGCAGGCTGCAAAACACTTTCAAAAGATGCTGCCCCCTTCAATTCTCAAAGGAAAGAGCTTAACAAGAACTCATACAATTACCCAATATATGATCACCAGAATACTAAAGAGCAACTTACTTCTCAATAGCAATGAAACTTTTCCTCTCTCCTTCCTGTAATGTGTTGGGTGTTGGTGATAAAAGGCTCTTCCTAACATTTGTGGCTTTCTCAATGAGAACAGAGAACTTTCGCCTTGCAACGGGCGTTGGTGACAGGTTGATATGCTGAATGGTGTGACAGTTACCAAGTTTGCTGACTGGGGTGCTTATTGCTGGTAGGATAAATGCCTTGTAGCAATCATTGCTTTATAAAACAAGAAAGTAAACATCTTTCAAACATTTCATGATGTGCCTACTACAACGGAGAGTCAGTGGGGATTACACCCTTCAGCAAAATTGCTTGCCCACTTTGTCCTTTCTGTTTGGAGAATGCACCCCCCCCCCCTCCAACAATGCATGCTTTGCTACCTATTTCTATAATATTACCCTTGTTTGTATAGGCTAAAGAATGTTTTTTGTAACAAATTATTCAATTAATAAGGAGTACCATGAAGTATATATTTGAGTTTATCTAACATGCAATTTGACTTTGTTTTAGTTTGTTTTTTATATGTCACTGGCCTAGTAGGAACAATACTACAATCTTCATTGACAATATGTGTGAAACTAACTTCAGAAATTATAATGATCAGAATATACTATTTGCTTGGCCTGCATCTTCAGTATTGATTGTTTCAGGGCTACTGCAAACTAAAACACAGGTATTTCCCCATTGAAAACAGTAGGCTAATCCTGCTCTAGACAGAATATAATAAAAAAAACAGTGTACAGGACACAGCCTGCCGTCTTGAATAGGAATTAAACACAGTTAAGGATAAAGCCGTTGAAGTTTTGATTGTTGTTCACAATGTTCAAACATTCACACAACCTTTGTATAGGTATGTAAATTTATCTATGTTTTAAAGTGACAGACATTCTTTAATGAAGGTCAATTTCCTCTGTAATTGTTTCTTCAGCTGCTCAACAACTATGGCTGTTTTGAAACATAAACATCTGTCTAATAACTGAGATAAGTAAGACATGTTAATCAAAGATTCTGACTGGATCACCTTAGCTTGGGTTTAAAGCTCTTGAAGATGTAAAGTTAGAGCAAGTAATACACTATGTGGGATTTTGTTTTGTAATTGTTCATTAAACTTACCAATAAAGGTTGTGTCTTTCAACTAGCATGAACTCATCTCCATAACCAATGAACTTCAAACATTTTGTACACAGAAAACATTCAGTATGATATTTCTGCTC
>JAOTOK010093621.1:0-15068 GCA_025770025.1 Virgularia gustaviana | reverse complement strand
GCAGAAAATAGAGTTTTTCAAGAGCTACAGTTTGATATATAGACCAACGTTCAGCGTTAAGTATTTCTGCTCATAACACAGAAAAACCATTTTGGCTTCATTCAGCTTATGGCGCGTTTATCTGCAGTTAGCGTTCCAGTTTACATATAGAGTTCACTGCTTCACGTAGGATGAAAGTCATACTAAATACAATATGAAAATCTAGTTAGTATTTTTGTACGTTCTCCTGTTATTTAGCAAATCAAGCCACTTCAGTTTCCAACGAATTTTTGTTTGTGCGTAACAGCATTCCCTTTACACAGACAATTTTCAAAACAAAGTCTTCTAGCAGTGATTGCATGTTGATCTTTGTACATAATTATATGAACAATAATGTTTTGGATCGCTATTATTGGAATGCTGGCATATTTCTGTAATTTTGATTTAACTGAATTGTTGCTTGCATAGTTAATATATTTTTATTCTTTTTATTTAAAAGCATGTTTGACGTTTTAGAAAACCACAAATTTACTTTCATTGATTGGGATGGGCCCTTAAGCTGTTTTATAAAGTTCGAAGCTTCACACTATAGCGAAATCTATAGCGCATTTTTACATTTTTGAGTAGAGTGAACTGTATACGCTCGGGTGAACAGGCCTGTTGAACCAACAGGTCCTGACAGGAGCTGTTGTTACAGCGTCTAGAGCCTGTTAAACAAACAGCACTGTTAAGTTGTTAACAGACATTAACAGTGCTGCTAACAGCTATCAAAACAACGCTGTTTTACCTGGACAGCTCTGGGCTGTTCAGATCTGTTCAAAACAGCTATTGAATGACTGTGCGATTCCGTGTGTGTTTTAGAAAACAAACGCAAATGATTTAGCGTACGTTTTTGTCTTTAATTTATTATTAAATTCTACAGTTGCGAACCATCTGGGGTTTTTTGAAACATTCTTTGAAGCTCAAATTTCATCAAGGAAGTTGTGTTTTCACGTTGCTGGTGCTTTTTGCTTGTCTTGCATTTTCAAATATTTCAAATCAACCGCACGTAACTAGAAACGAAAGATAACTATAAACGTTTGTTGTTCACGATTATATTTTGCTCTGTCGACAAAATAGTCATTACCGGGTCGCGACGAAACGCACTTTCACTTCGTCATTTCGAGGAAAATGCCTAACTACCGGGAAGTAGTAAAAAAGTGGGAGGAAGACATTGGTTAGAAAGGATTGCTTGAAGCCAGTTTTACGATTAGGTTCAAGATTTTGGCTTACACACGCCGGGAATCGCGCAAGTTGTTACAAAGTCGCTGCATGCTTGCTACAAGACGCTGTATCAAGCCGCATTCAGGATGTCTTGGCAAGCCTTGTTCCAGACTTGTTTCCATTATGCGCTCTTGTTTCAAGTAACTTGTTGTAACAACTTGATATCGTCTCGCAAGTCATCAAGTTGTTACGACCGCTGAGGTTACGAATATACCAAGTTGTTAGCAACTTGATAACTTGCAGGTACCAAGCTGTTAGAGCATCTTGTAACAAGCACAACTTGTTAACAACCTGTTACCCAACATAACAATTTGGTAACAATTTGTCAGCAGCTGGTCTGGAACAAGGTTTGTGAACGCATCCTGATCCTGGTGCGGCTTGTGAAATTTTCGTGAGTGCAGCCGCTAAGAAACTAAAGGGCAAAATCTATATATGTGCCTGTGGTATTTGAATCACTGAGCTACTTTATTACCTTCAAAAACCCCTTTTATACGGTACGTGGGTATTTCGGGCTTCGGTTGTTCGTCTCTCGCCCCGTTCGACCGGATGTGACTGCGCAGCTGTGGAAGCCGGAAGTGCGTACTTAACAGTAGAGTCATAGCTATAAGCCAAGTGTGTTGTTTTCAAAGAAAAGCCCCTTTTGATATTGTGGTTTTTCAGAGAAAATCTGCATGTATGAGCGTTGATTTTGGATGTGTCGTGCAAGGGAGACATGGAAACGTTAACAAGTAGACTTGAAACGTTTGCCGAATGGCCATTGCACATCCCAGTGAAGGCGAGAGAGATCGCCGAGGCTGGGTTTTACTATGTTGGCCATGGGGATAAGGTTTGTTGTTTTTCGTGCAAGGGTACGATCTGTGGCTGGCAGGCTGGAGACAGGCCAGAAGAAATTCACAGACAACGTTTTGGCAATAGGTGTGCATTTGTTAGAAGTCGCCTGATGTCAGAACAGGCTACTTTCGCGACTGGCGTAGATGAAATCGACCATGGACAAATGACGACCAATAATACAAAGAAGAATAACTATAAGCAAATTGGCTATGATCCAATAGGCGATGAGGCTATGGAGTTTGAAGAACAACGTCTTCGTAGTTTTAAACGAAATCACGGATGGCCTGGCCTTGTATCTCCTGTAAAACTAGCAAAAGCTGGGTTTTATTTCACCGGGGTCGATGACAATGTCAAATGCTTTGCATGTGATTTGGGTCTGCAAATGTGGCAACCAAATGATGACCCTATGGTCGAACATGTGAAGTACCAACCAGCTTGCCCATTTCTGGCTGAGATGTCTCGCAATGAGGCAAGGCCGTATGGTGATATCCAGGTGCAATCTGTATCAAACGGTCACCGTATCATAAATGGTTCCAAGGTACTTACAGTTGGTGGTAACAATCTGCAGGCATATAATTCTATAGAAGAGTATAACCATGCTACCACATCTGTACCAGCTTCTTCATTTGTTAACCATCATGGAAACACAACCACTACTGTTACTGGTAATGATGTTCGGCTTTACCAATCCTCAACAAACCACCACCATACTGGTAATATGCTACCAACAGTTACAAATGTACCAACATTTTCCTATTCTAACCATCATGGGAATATTGGTGGATCAGTTACTGCTAATGGTGTTCAGCCATACCAGTCACCAACAACCTACCAGCAGGGTATAACAGCAACTAACATTGGTATGCCACTTGGTACTAATACTAATAATACTCTTTACAACAAGAAACCGAACCCGAACCAGCCAGAAAAGTATGCAAACGAGCATACCAGACTCCACACTTTTATTAACTGGCCTAAAGATTGTCCAATTCAACCAAAAGAGTTGATTGATGCAGGGTTTTATTACACTGGTGAAGAGGACCAGGCACGTTGCTTTAAATGTGGTATAACTCTAGCTGGTTGGGAGCCACAAGACACCCCTTGGGGTGAACATGAGAAATGGTCGAGGGACTGTCCTTTGGTTAAAGAACGCCTGTTCCAGAGGAATCCTCGTGCTACTAATGTACCAGCATGCGGGGCCTCGATAATGCCAAAGGAACAGACATGGCAGGTGCCACAAGAAAATGGTGGTGCAAGTGAGCATAATGTTGCACCTGCAACTGGTAAGATTCCTGGCAAGTCATCATCACATGAAGGTCATTTACCAAGCGAGCAGAGTGAACTTTCTTCATCTCAGGATAAATCCCAACAAGCAAAGGTTTCTGTACAAGGCAAAAATGCCCCAATTGAAAATGGCAAAAAAGAAGTATTCTTTCTTCAGAGAGCTGTACAGGAGTTGGTGGAACGAGGGTATGACTACAACAAGATACAGGAGACAATTCAGTACAAAACGAAAGTGTGTAACGAGAGCATTGACAGCCTCGAGGAACTTCTTGATGCTCTAGTGCTATTTACACAAAGCAATAATGCTGGGCAAGCAAGTAGAGCTGGTGTTACCACAGAAGAAGCAGCAGTGTCTCCTGCTTCTGGGGAAAGGCCTGGATTTTCACTCGCTGTTGGTGCTGAAGACCTTCATAGGCAATTTAAAGAAATCCAAGAAGCAAACACTTGTAAAATTTGCCTGGATGCTGAAATTGGTGTTTTGTTTATACCATGTGGTCATTTGGTTTGCTGTCCAAATTGTGCAGCTGCAATCCAAACGAAATCACCTGCACTCTGTCCTGTGTGTCGAAAACACATTGACAGCTCTATCCGGACTTATCTCTCTTAAGAATGGCTGCTTTCAATGATTGTAAGACTGAACTTTACTTCCTTTATTAGTTATAAAGCATTAATGTTTATTTTGTATTGTAAAAGTGTTTCTCAGTAATGTCATAATGATAAGTTAGACAAATATCTTTGTACAACAGTCTATGAATGTAGGCAAACTGAAGCTAAGCATTCTGCTTGCATGGTAATGTACCATTCAACATGGGATTGATATAGAAAATTATATTTAATTATGACTATTACATCTAGGAAAGATGATTTCATATTTAGAAAAAATTACTTTGTTGCTACATGTATGTTTCTAAAGTCGATATTTCCATGTAATTTTTTAAATAAATATTCATTTGGTTGTGAACAATGCACAGTCATTGTCAACTAGTTTGTTCATTGTCTTTATTTAGTCAATTTCTAGTACAATTTTTCCTTTTGCCAATCCTTCAATGATTTCCTTATGTGCTTTGCAAGCCTCAGATAACTTGAAGGTTTTCCCAACTATTGGTTTGAGCCAGCCTTCCTCGGCACCCTGCCACAGCTTCTCAATGCCTTCTTCCACCTCAGCCTATACACAAAAAGTAATCAAATGAGGTACAAAGCTTACTATGTTGAATACAATACACTTAGGGTAGCACTGATGTTAATGGCCTCATAAACAAGCTACCAGGTCCAAGCTTACAAGTTCAATTGCCAGTAATAAAAACAGAAATTATTTGAACCACAGTCATTTGCATACCTGTTTTGCTTTGAAAAGTGCTACACCCATGACACTTGATTCTTTTGCCATCATCATACGAGGGTCAATCTCTATTCTACCACGGTTTCCGACAACCTAAATAGGATAACAATGTGTCAATGGCAACCAACAGTTTACTAGTTTGTTGTTACTCGGTAATCATTACAAAGAATGAAATCTCAACATTGAAAGGATATCAGTGCTGATCACAATTAATGAAGAATGTCCAACCATGATGAAAGCAGTTGTATTTTTTACAGTACAAATACTTACTGCAATCCTTCCATTGTCAGCAAGCATTTTCAAATCATTTTCAAGATTCACATTTGCTAAGTTTTCTAAAATGGCATTGACACCACCATGCTCTTCAGTTGCAGCCTTGAATAAGAACCAAAGCAGTTGATGTACCATAAACCTAGCTGCCTATAAGTCACCCTCAATGCATAAGCCCAACCTTACCATAATTTTCTCCAAGTAACCCTTCTCTCTATGGTTGAATACTTTGTGAGCACCTGCCTCCATGACAACTTTCTCACCCTCAGCACTACCGGCTGTACCCAGAACAGTCATCCCATGAGCCTTAGCAAGCTGGACTGCTGCCATGCCAACCTACAAAATTTTAGTAAGCAGCTACAAAACTGTAGTAATAGTAAATGACATATCTAACAGGTTATAGTTAGCTAGTTTTGCAAGGTAATGCACTGGTTGTTAGTGTGGAGATGTGGACCAAATATTCCTCAAATAGCAGTCATTTTAATCAGAAAAAGCTTGCTTATTTGTGAAAGATTGAATTCATAATAAACTTGTGACAACTGTACAGCTTTTATACCCCTCCACTTGCACCATGTACCAACAGTGTTTCACCTTGCTCGACCTTCATTCTAAGAAAAGAACGAAATCACTAATGATGGTTATGATAATCCTAAATACAGACTAATAATAATTAGTTATAATTATTAGGATTAATCACTAAAACTTACTTTTGAAACAGAGCACGATATGCAGTTAAGTAGGGAACACCCAATGCTGCCCCCTGGGTGAATGTCAGACTAGTGTGGAGTTTGTGCACACCAGCTTCTCTGCAGATGGTGAACTGGCTATATGTTCCACTACCCAATAAGCTATGGACAAAGACGCGATCACCTTCCTAAAATATTAAAGTTAGGTACTATTGAACCTCTGTCTGAATCAAGGTAGCCCTCAAAAAGTAAAAACCTGCTGTACAATGGAATGTAATCTGTTATCATAATGTACCCTGCTCGCTACCTTTAAACCTGATACATCAGGCCCCACAGCTTGGACGATGCCAGAACCATCTGCTCCGGGTACATATGGTAAGTTTGGTTTTCTGGCATAAGTACCAGAACGGATGTATGTGTCTACGGGATTGACACCAGCAGCCGACAGTCGTACCAGAACCTACATAAAAATTGCTTTGAAACATGGGTTTGACTTTGGAAGTAGGTATGGGGTGGAAAGCACCATTCTCGCCCACGCCCATGGGGCATCACCACCATGCTCACCACTGCAAGTACCACCATAGAGTAACCCAATATTCTTTGAGTTACTAATCAATATAGAAGATAACTAACTTGTCCCTTGCTGACACTGGGCACTGCTATTTCTCGCAGTTGAAGCACTTCAGGGCCACCAAAGGATAAAACCTGGATTGCTTTTGCGCGATTCATCCTGTACAGTAAATACTGTGGTATAAACCCGGGGTATTTAAATACGACTCTTTTACATGGCTCAGAATGACAATTGTATAGGTATACCGCTGGTCGTTGCAAGCGCTTTGCAATGCGAGACGCGCATGCAAAACTTGTTCGCATGCGGGATGCGTTCGCAAGCCTTGTTTCACACTGGTTGACAACTTGCAGCAAGTTGTTATCGTGCTGGTACAAGGTTGTTATAACAACTTGATATCGTCTCGCAAGCCATCAAGTTGCGTCGACCTTGTTGATGTCAAGTTGTTAACAAGTTGATGGCAACAGGACAAGGCTGTACAACCAACAACCTAGTACCAGCACGATAACAACCTGCTGCAAGTTGTTAACAAGTTGGAACAAGACTTGCGAACGCATCCCGCATGCGACTAGTGAGATTTCTTGTTGTGTAATATCACGCTTGATGAACGTTTGACGAGCCTGCTGGTTGATCGTGTTTGATATATTTACGAGCCATGAACCATCAACCTTGATAACGCATGGTGCGCCAACCTTAAAGGAGTTATAATTGAGCTTGATCAAACACGGTGGGTCAGTTTTGTTCAAGCATGGTAAAATACCACTTAATACCATCAAGCTTGGTCAAATACAATGATATCATTTCATTTGTGACCATGATTGCGCGTCAAAGCTTAATTTATCACGATGCACATCAACCGCGAACAATGATTGATAAACGTTGTTCAAACTTGATGCATCAGGCTTGAATCAGGTTGATCAATCATCATCTTCGATCTTGCATGTTCTCAACGTTGAACAACGTTGAAGGGTACGTCGTGATGAACCAACGAACCACCAACTTTGTTCAAGCACTGATATATACACGTGATATTTTTCACGTGAGTTTGCCATTTTGGGTTCGTGGGTGCGTTTTACTTTTACTCAATAAACGTTTCTCGCTTTTAGATATCTCAACATGATGAAACCATCCGCCTGTAATTAAAGTGACGAGTGAGAACTCTGTGGCCTATCGCGTGTGCACTCCAGATAGCATCAGTGAAGTGTCAGACCCCTTTTAAGACGGATGACTCACTCGAAAAACACGCACAAGTAAGTGTATTGATAAGGCCTATTATAGTGCGGGGGATGTCCCTGTGTGCGATGTCTTGCATATCTATCTTTCGCCTGCTTCAAACTTCGGCCAACAAATGATATTACTCATGACGATAATGTGAAGTAGGCTGAATACACAAGACCGATTATTTCATCACTTGTAAAAATAACTCAAACATGCTCGAACCTTTATTAACGTTTCCGTGTCTGTTCATTGCCACTTGGAAATCTTAATTGAATCCCACTCTACAGGAGTACCAAAACTATCGAGATTGTTGGAAAATACTACTTTCATGTGAAGCTATCTTGACATAAAATCAAAATACCACGAAGAAAAAATGGATGCCGCTCACTGTGATACGGGATACTTACTATTATAAAATCCTTGAAGAGAAACGGAGAAATCTGGTCTATACTCTTAGTTTAAAGGTCAGTAATTACTGCAATATTTTAGCTTGTATAAACGACAAGTGTTTCAGACAATTTTTGGAGGAATAATAGTGATGAATTTCTCAGCAAAAATCTAGGTAGAGTGGTTTCAATTAGAGTGGTACACCGGCTTTTTATAGTTTACTTAATATTGCTTATTCGCGTTGTTGTGCAATATATAGATTGTTTCTGGAAAACGTGCTAAGAATAAATCCGACAAAAAGTAATAGCGCACAACCTGTCATATGTAAGAATCATTAATAACAATAAAAGTTTCAAAGCTGTTATGCATACGGATCCTGTCGCGTAGGCAGGCAGGCGGTGCGCTTCCCCCCAAACCTGTTCAGTGTGCAGGTTAGTTTAAAACGCAGTCGCTCTATCATCAGAAACGGCTAATCAGCATCATTTTTCACCATCTTGGCTTTAATTTGCCAGGTAACTTGAACAACGAACGAACGTACGCACGAGTTTATTTTAAATTTCTAGAATAGATGAAGCTACGTCATGCACTAAACCTCGGTATGACGTCACCATCTTTAGTCGCAAAGTATTCGGTTGTGGCGCATCAAGCTGAGCAAATCAAAATTGCAAAAACTAACAAGCAAGGGAGCAGTATGAGCATGCAACTCACAGTCCTGACGCATCAAGCTTGATCAAGCCTGATGGTTCGTCAACCTTGATCAGACATGATGCATCAAGCATGAACAAGGGTTGATAAACTATCAGCCTTGGTCAAGTATGGTATCAACATTGATTTAGCTGGCCAGCTCAACCATGGTCAAACACGATATCAACGTTGATGAAGCATGTGTGATTTTTACCCATGTATTGTTTGTGAGGTTTGCCTTAACCGTGCGACTCAACCCACTCAACCTCGTCCCCATACATATCGACTTATTACGTAGATAACGCGATGGGACACGAACGTTCATGATTGCGTCATCGTTCTGCGTAAACCGAACCCAAGCATTTCATAATCTCAACTTTGCTTAGTCAACGCTCCAAGTTAACAAAGCTGCTCTTCAACTTACGACGCAAATCAGGAATTCACATCGAGACGCGTAATTGAGAGAAATTACTTTTTAATACGTTAGGTCAACAAAACTCGTCAAACGCCCTCAACCTAATCCCACCAAAATTAATCCGCCTTTTTGTAGACTGACGAGAGAATTGTTTTTGCAATTGCTATATCAACCGTCATCCGTCGTTAAACAGGAATAAACTTGCAAATGTCCACACAACGCATTGATAAAACCCCTAAAGACAGAGTATTTCGGGCATTTAGCCTATCCACACTGGATCTACATATGTGGTTAGCTCATTATCATTTTGGAGCATGGAATCGAGTAGAATTGTATGTTGAACCCATTGAACTATATAGCTAGACTGAAATGATAACTCGGGGGGGGGGGGGGTGAAGCCACTGTATTTTAATTTTTCTGCGGTTTAAGCCGAAATACTTAACAGTGAACGGTGGTCTATATATCAAATTGAAGCTCTTGAAAAACTCTATTTGCTGTGTGAATTTGATAATATTAGCTCAAAGGAAAATGTTTAAAAATACCAATAATATTTTCCGTAAATGTCACTCGGTTTTGCGGCTATTTTCGGTTGTTTTTGCATTTTTAAAACACTTCCCTTTGAGCTAAAGTTTACAAATTAACACAGCAAATAGAGTCGTTTTTCACGAGCTTCAGTTTGATATATAGACCATCGTTCAGAGAGTTATAAAGTATTTCTGCTCAAACCACAGAAAAACTATTTTGTCCTAAAGCAGGTTATGGCGGGTTTATCTGCAGTTAGCTTTCCAGTCTGCTCATAGAGTTCAATGGTTGAACCTTGTTAAAGCAAAGCTTATGGTCAGTTGGTTGTTCTGCTTGATTTTCTACCCCTAACTCTAGCGTATACGGCATGCTTTAGATAGAGAACATTGTGTTTTGACAACGAGTACGACTATATGACAACCGTATTTACCTTTTGACTGATCCACGCATAAACAGTAACTAATTGCGCATGCGCGTAGCTGCGGTCAGAATGAGTCCGTGGGACCGTAGCCATAACTAATTTTGCATAATTTGACAATCAGCGCAATACTGAAAATTTTGAATGGTCAGTAGATTATTGGCCACCCAAACAGCCGTACGATCATTTTTTTTCTTTTTAAAATATGATGTCCCCCTTGTTTTCGTAATGATTAATACGCCTTCTAGTTAAATGCAAAATGTACATGGATCTTAAGTTGCCTAAAAACGCCGCCAACGTTTAGACCACTTAGACACGTCGTTCACTGTGAGGGAAGGTTTTGTCTACGACTGAAACAAAGCTTGAAAAATACGTTTCTGAATCGAATCCGGACGTGATGTTCTACTCCCCCCCTCCTAAAACTCTACTTCTTAAAAGCCTGTCAATTATAAATGTAACCTGCTGTCGTCTCACTTGCTCTATTTTAACCAAATACATGAGCATCGTTTTTAAAACTGCCTCAAATTGACGAAACATTTCATTGTCAATCCTTCGTGAGAAATAGAAATTCTGGAGTTTCTGAGCCGTATATAGACATTGGGGGAAATGAAGAAAGAATAAACAGATTCTAAACTATACATCTCTGTACAGTATAGTTGATAGGCAGTGTTTGCGATTCTGAAGTTACGTAACCCTTGCGAATGAATTTCGACTATCTTATGTGGGTGGCATTACACCTAATTAAGTCGGGACATTTGATTACACTGAGCAACGTTGGAAAATCGGTTTTTGAGCAATTCTTAATTACGGAAGTACAAGTGGGCCTTGATTGCACGGCAAGAATATGTGTAGGTTGTGTCCAGATGACTGCTCTGCGTGCTGCCATAGTCTAGAGCGTGAGCCACCCGTTAGGACCGGCACAAAATTTTAATTGCGCGCTTACGTAGGTAACCGAATTTTTGCGTTAAAACTTGTCGTCGTTATGACAACGTTATTTAAGATGGTTCTAGCTCGCCTCGGTCGCGCAGATCCACGTGCATGAAAGTTCGCGTGGAAATTTCTCATTGAAATGCTTTGTCATGAAATCGCCCACGAATTCATGTCGTTTAAGCAAACTGAGTATATAGGTTGTTAAGCTGCTTACATATAATATACTGTTAGCTAACTATCGCAGTGTTCCAGCTATTTGCTGACATTCCTCGAATATAAAGCTTCTTCATAGCTTCAAATGTAGTGCTGCACCGAAGGCCCACTCCTCCTCCACTGTTTCAAGGTAAAACTCTAATGAAAATCCTGTTTCAAAAAGTATTTGTGTTGGTATTAATTGTTGATTTTTCAGACGACATAAAGGGATTCGTGAATGCCAATTAGGTCCAACACAACTGCCTCGAAATTGCTATTTGTATTTCTACAATAGTAATAGCGGAAACATTAAACAATATCGTGTAATTGTTTGTTCAATGTTCACGCCACACACTGAAACGAATACGATCGTCCTCTCTGACCAACTCTGGAAATTAGCGGTCGTAACTTCGGCACGGGGGGATCAAACAGCCATTACCATATAACTATATAGTATTTTAACGACCTTCACGAAAAGCCACAACATGTACAACATGTTTAATTTAAAATAAGAAATATATAAGGAATCTGTACCGAATAATTGTACTTAATTTTGGGATTTTTTGCGATATCGAAACGAGAGTACAATGAAACCTCGAGTACATCATTGTCTGTGTGCAAGGCTCAGCAATAATCGGGGTGGAGCGGGTTACAAATTTGTCCACGCAAGATTATGTAAAGACAGCCAACCAGGCTAATTAATTATATTAAATGGGCATTTTCATGAGATGATTATAACTAATGACCGTTTTTGGTTGGCTATAGTATGAGGTCATTATAGCTTATGAAATTTAGTTGTGTAAAATGTATGTAATGCAGGAAAGACAGAAACTATTTTAAATATTAAAATTATAAATATTGAAATTTCCAAATTTGGACAGTTCAAATGGAGGTCACAGTCGTACTCGTAATGTAAAAACAACCAAGAAATCTAGAAATCTTAGTAAAGACAATCTTTTGTCTACGTAGTTGCTTGAATTAAACAAGAATTGAGAACTTTTAGAGTTTACCTATTGACAAGTAAAATCGTCTAGCGTTGGGCAGACTAAGAGTTCAAAGTAAACTAACCTCGGAATCGCGCCTGCGCATTTAAATAACACCATTCGTTATACGCCAACGCGTCATTTGAATGCGCAGTGGCAATCTTGAACTTGGTTAGAAAAAAGTAGACAATTTCTAGCTCAAACGTATTTCGCGATGCCCGAGTACCCGGGTGTTTTTATTAATTCTGGAGAGTTTTGGCAAGTTACCGCAGACGCGATCGCATGCAGTGGTTAATGAGATGCGCGCAATTGAAATACGCGGGGGCGCCGATACGACGCGCTTTCTTCCTAAGGGGCTCAGTCGAGCGTATCTCGTTCCAGTACCACACCCCTTTAGCTCGCTCCGTTCTTCGTTCGTTCTCACGGTCTCTCACAAACTGCCAGGCCGAACACGGAGTCGTTGTCGTTGCAAAGGTAATTACTTCTTTTATATTTGAACAACAGATAACGACAAAACTCGGTTACGTTCTTGGGCTATCGTGTGACGAGAACTGGCCGCTTTTGTCGCTCGTTTCGCCGTTGATTTGCGTTCACTTATAGCGAAGTGCGTGCCGACTCAGTCATGCTTCTAGTTCGAATGTAATACCTCAAATGTCAGTCCTTGTGTACTCGTGGTATTGAACAAGGTCGAACAATCTGGCGCTACGGAGTGAGGCCTTTCTCGTTCTTCAACCATAATAAACGGGAGATCTATTTCTTGAACTAAATGTGTATTTTGTGTTCAATTTTAGGCGCAAAAGGAAGTTATCAGTGTAACGCGCATTTAATATTTGGTCGATCACGTTGGAAGCAAGAAATTCGCCAAGATGCCTAAATCCGTAAGAACCTATCGTATTCGTGTTGTTGAAACGTTTCTCTTATCTACGGAGGCTATTTTCATACTTTAATATACATTTGTTTTCGTTTAATATATAATACTTGTTGTTATTTGTCCTGCTTGCCAGCCTAGTTGAGTTTGTGTGGTCCGCTTCTACCAGTAGTAGCATTAACAATACTCTCTTTCTTGCTATCCTGGTTCACTTCGAGTTGTTGTGTTGTATTGTACCAATTCAATTGTCCATCGACGTGTGGCTTATTAGTCTAAATTATGTCCGACAGGTCAACGTACGAGTTACGACAATGGATGCCGAATTGGAATTCGCAATTCAGCCTAGCACGACAGGGAAGCAACTTTTTGACCAGGTACGGTACACATTTCCAACAGCAAATGATATTACACAAAACATGTACCCTTTATGATTACTATTACATTAGATTGTTCACTACTTATTTGTACTTAGACCGGCAAATCGAAATATAAACACACTATTTTCCAAACGTGCTTTTGAATAATCATGTACATTTCATCACGTTTTTACGAGTCCGATACACAGTCCATTCACTTCTGACTAATAATAATTCTAATATCTCTGAAATTTTATAGGTTGTGAAAACCATTGGCCTTCGTGAAATTTGGTTCTTTGGTTTGCAATATACCGATACAAAAGGGCTCCAAACTTGGTTGAAATTGAACAAAAAGGTGTGTAGTTTTCTTGGACTGACGCGTGTTTTTGCACTCTTTGTTGCACGGGATGTCAATTTCAAGGCATGTTATTGTAATATGCCACTAAACAGGGCGTTCCTCGTACGTTATTAGCGTTCAATATTGTTATAATTCACGCGAACCCGTGTTATATTCCATGCAATTTTGGTTAATTTTATGGCGCACATAATCGAATCAGGGAATCCCATTTTCAAAGAGGAAACAAGTTTTGCACTCTCGATATCTGTGCAGATTGATTGAAATCTGAAATCAATACTAACTCCGGATTCGCAAGCCACTCTGTTTGTTTAATTTTGATAAGGACAAAACTAGCTATGATTTATAATAAACCCATATACTAAATTGCTACTTAATTGGCTTGGGCTATGGTGGAGTCCGATAATTATCACAGATATCCATGAACACTAGACAAGAAATAAAACTGAATATTTCTATTTGTCTGTATTTCAAATTGTATGTCTGTGAGTTTACCTGATTTCACCAAGATTACCTGATGGGCCTAAATTGTTAGATAATTGCTTAGTTTTACTCGTATAATAATCCTACAATAAGCATATATTCACAACACTTTAAATGGTTAAGTAAATGTATATAGGATTCTCTCAAAGTTTTTATATAATTCAATGTCATTCTAGTTTATTTCGACAATATGTGTGATTTTGGCTAATTACTGTGATGCTAAAATGCTATATTATACTTGGTTAGATTAGATTTGTCCTACTGTCAAACACACATATTTAAAGGAGCAGTGCCACCATTGGCTCATCTTTTCTGCACTCACTGTTTTAACTTCAGAGCATATCAGAAAGTGACAGAATATGTGGTTATGTCTGCATCAGTCAGTAATAGATCATTGAATTATCCACATTTCATATATAAAGTGATTGTCAAAGTTATTTCAAGTTTGAAAGCCCAACAAGTCCCCAAATCACTTTATATGCATAATTCTACATTCTTACCAATGTCACCATGGGTCCATGACACTTTTTCTGACAGTTCCTAATATATTTGGAAGGTTAAACAGTATGCACAGGAAAGATTCGGAGACGCACAGTGGCACTGCTCCTTTATAACATGCATATACTGCATACCATTAGGACTATAGGGCAAAAATATCATAATATTCAAGTTTATTTGCAGGGTAATAGCATATGTGAAATATATAATATATGTGTGTATAAACGTAGCACGTTAACATAATCCACTGTTTTAATTTACTGTGTTGGCATCAAACATTTTCCTATTGTATCTACTTGAGAAGAAATCAAACGATATGATGTATCGATGCTGTGGGTAACCAAAAAGCAACAACGTCTAGAATATAGTGACTCTGAGAGTTTCCTTTTCAAACTTCTTGCTAAGCCAGGGATAAGCTAGTCTAGGTATGAAAAACCAGCCCCTGCATGTTAAGCTTAATTGTAAGTAGTTAATTGTTTCATATTCTGAGCTCTAAATCCTAAAATTATATTGTATATTGATTATAATACAGTAGTCAT
>JAOTOK010093399.1:0-15073 GCA_025770025.1 Virgularia gustaviana | reverse complement strand
GAAGGAAGGAAGGAAGGAAGGAAGGAAGGAAGGAAGGAAGGAAGGAAGGAAGGAAGGAAGGAAGGAAGGAAGGAAGTGTAAGTGTCAATGTAATGAGATGTTAATGTACTCTTATCTGAGATCCATATTGCACATTAATAGATTTCTAGAAGTGTGTATGTTGCTTTCATTGTACAGTACCCCATTCTTTCACAAACAAGTCCAGTACAGCTGAGTTAATGGAAGTACCATACCTAGCCTCGGCATTGACATCACCAATTATAATTTTAACATCATCATCATCATCTTCATCATCATCGTCATCATCTTCATCATCATCATCATCTTCATCATCATCTTCGTCATTGCTCTGTTAAAGAACAATTATAGCAGTAAAATTTAAATGTTTCATTGTCATGACAATATGTATATGTACAATTATAGTTTATCTTCCTATTGATATTGGTTACTGATAGGAACTGCTTCAATATACAATTGGCTCTATCAAATAATGGCTTATTTTATCACTGGGACAATAATCCCACAGCTGTGAGCAATGGATAGAACTGCTTTAATTTTGAGTCCTTTGCCATTAGACAAAGTAAAATCTGTTATTAAGAAACTTTCTTACAAGTACTATGTGACTAGTACCAGGCACCAAGGCGAACTATAAGTCTGAACTTCATTATGTCACTTTTTAGTCACTGTAGAGTAGGATAAATTATGATCAATATCAGACTGTGGTATCAGATTATGAGTCCAGTAAGCCTATACACTAGCTACCCATTTATCAAGTTACACATTTTTAGTATTAATTTTTGAAGCACAGTCTATAATGAGCAAGACAAATACATACTGCCGTTCCAGTTTCTTTGCCTTTTCCTTCGTCCATACTTTCACCAGAGCCCACCTTAGCTTCCGGTTTGAACTCTGGTGCATCAGCGGACAGTTTACTAGGTCTAATACAATGTTCAATTATTATAATTAGAACATTTGTAATGATAAACAATAAGTACGGAATGTGTGTATATGTCCGCACTCAGAAAGATTAGTGTGTTGACAAAACAGCATTGATCACAGTAAAACCCTGTAGTAAGTACTGTAGTTGTATGCCTTCATTTTTGGTGATACTGTTAATGGCAGTCTATGTTACCTGTACATAACTGTCTCCCATTCACTTGATATTTGACACTACACACATACAGTGTATATTTAATTAAATATTGTCTGACCATAAATGGATTGGTCCAAACACAATGGCCCATAAAGAGCACAGTCGAAAGCAAAGCACTTCAACACACAGAACAATGGCCTTCTGCCATCAAATACAGTACCATATGCTTGAAATCTGCATTTTAGTTAATGAGCAAGTTATGTTTATTGTACACACTCAGTCACTGTAGTTGATAAATGCTAATAATAGCAGAATATCTTTTGGTCTAGTCAGAAAGCAGGCCCTCTGTTGTATGCGGGCTTCTTGTTTTGATCATGCATATATTATTTAACAAGATTTTGTGATGCTAGGACATTGTCCTGATTGCCAGATGACAAATTTAATTTAACCTTTTAATTGGTGCAAAATTAATTGCACGTCTAACAGTACTATAACTTACTGTTTATCTGTTTTTTCATGGGCAGGTCCATTTTCTACAATTGAAATTTTAAAAAATCCAACTGCTGTTTTAATTATATTCACTTAATTAATAATTATTTCTATTTGGAATTGAATTATGTGATTAGATTATGGGTTATTCTATAAAATCATGCAAACTGCAAAGCAGTTGGATTTAAAAGTATATACTCATTGACGTTTAATTGGCATGGTATTTGCATAATATAAAATATAATTCCATAAAATACAATTTCCTAATCAGATCAATTTTCTGGGGGGTTTTTCTGCTTTTCGAGATAAATTTGCTTACCACTAGTGTGTATCTTACCGGGATATAATCATATCACATCAACACTGTGATCAAATGCCAAACTACCTGGTTTCCAGGGGATAATGTTATTGAAACCCATGGGTAAAAAGTTGTTCAATAACTCTGAAGCTGTAGCTTATGATAGCGCCCAATGATGCATCCCCAAATTCATGCTAGATGCTGACTTCAGCAGCATTTCTTATTCTCTACATGCCGGGAATTGCACAATTTGCAACAAGATTGTAATCAGCTTGCTACAAGTTGCAGTGACAAGCTGCATGAGGGATGCGTTCGCAAGTCTTGTTCCACACTTGTTGACAACTTGCAGCAAGTTGTTATCATGCTGGTACAAGATTGTTCATCCCACAACTTGTTGCAAGGTTGTTATCACAACTTGTTATCGTCTCGCAATCCATCAAGTTACGACAACCTTGTTGATATCAAGTTATTAATAAGTTGATGGCAACAGGATGATATCAAGTTGTCAGAACAAGCTTGTAACAAGACTTGCGAATGCATCTCGCATGCGGCTTGTGAGTTTTCTTGGTGTGTATGAGGTAAACACCATGCAATAGGCATGTGATACTTTGGGAAGGAGCATGTTCTATTGATTTTTTATGAAGCTCATGAAGTTCAGGACAAATTCTAATTTATTGACTGTTATCATGGTGATCATGGTCATGATGAATTAATTCTGACATTGAATCTTGATTTAATTCAGTTAAAGAATAAATACTTAAATAAATGCTTCAAATAACGAAAGTAAAGTAAAAAAATAAAGTAAAGACAAAATTAAAGTAGTGAAAGTTCGAAACTCCAAGTCAAAGTTTTCTCAATATGAATTTAAATACAAATATGAAATAATTTTTGCATGCATGATGATGATCATCATGATGCTGAAGTACTTTCTCAGTCTGCCATTGTCAAATGTCAACACTGTTACCAAGTGAAGCTACAAGGCTCAAGTTATTTCCTTGCCTCATCAATACTGCCTATTTTTTCTAGTTACATGGTGAATATAAATGAGTAAATGCGTTAAGGCTCACCTGCTACATCTCCATAAAGAAATTGTTCATCATCTTCACCTTCGTTGTCCGCCATGATGCACGAGGACACGAGACTCGAAACGTGGACCAAACCACGCGTGTAATATGCGTGTCGCGGATATGACTTATTCGAAAAGGAACTGAGTATACCGATCAACAGAATAGAAATTGACGTGTAATCAATTTTTTACTTCTTACTTTTCGCATTTTTACAAAGTACTTTTATAACGTTTTCACAAAGCGCATGGCCAACACAAGTGCTTTTTAATGCGCAGCAACTAAGCCTGGCCTGGGGTGTCCTGCGAGCACAAGCTACACAAACATACAGTAGGAACATGCATCATAATATCTGAATCAGGTACTACACTTGAGATCTCAACCCTAATTTATACTTATACATAACACAAGTGCTTTTTAATGCGCAGCAACTAAGCCTGGCCTGGAGTGTCCTGCGAGCACAAGCTACACAAAGAGATCACCCGAACCTACTGTCTGGATATGGGCGACTCCCGATAGTACTGAAAGTATAAATAGATACCAGGTTTTAAAAGAGCACTGTGCCAGCGTGCGCAGTGCGCACATCTTTTCTGCGCATACCGATACATGTTCGGAAATCGTAAGAAAACCGCTCAGAACAATAACAAAAATACGCCGGCTCGAAACAACATCCTCTTCAACCGCTCTACTTGTGTGTTTCTAAACGTCAAAGAGGCTGCCATATGGCATATCAAATTTGTTAAATGACTTTAAAAATAGACTGTTTTAATATAGCTTTTTTTAATATAGTGGTCGCTTGTCTAGAAAAACACGAGATCAGCGTAGAGGACGATTTTGTTTTTAGCCGTATATTGTTGCGAGAATTTTTCATACAATTTCTCAAAAAACGCGCACTCGTCATCGGCGATTGGCGTTTGGCGACGTCTAGAAACTAGGTTTTCCCGATGGTCGCCGACGGGGAAAGGGGTGTGTTAGGGGTTAGAAGTTAGAACAGGGTAAAAGGGTTTGTGCTGGAGTTAAAATTAAGGCTACAGTACATAATTTTAACTGTCTTTAAAAATGAAGTCATAGCCATAATTTTAGGGAGAGGTAATCGGGATCCTTTTTAGTAAAGAACTTGAAAGGCCGCTAGGCTTGATCGAACACGGCGCGCACTTCGTTCATCTGGCGGGAGCTTGGGGTGAGTTTTGTGGATGACAGCTTGATCGAACCAGCTAACCGAAGCCAAGTCTTCTGGAATCTGGAATCGAATAAATACTTGACGTGTGCTGTCGATATACAATGGAAGAATGTAGATCAGTGCTGTCTGATTGTTCAGGTGATGAAAAAACTTCTGAAATCGATGGGGGAGATACCGAGTATATTGAAGCACCAATAGGTACTGTTTTATATGTTAGTTGTCATCTTAAACTTAATATTAGACAAATAGAAAAAGCTTAAGGAAACAATGATCGACACGCCGGCTGTTGTATTTTTATTTGTTACCTATTGTTATTGAATTATTGTATTCAGTAATCTGTGTATGTTGAACTAGTAAAATACCCAGAATTACGTTAGCAACCTTGAAGTAATCCTCCTGGCTATAATTCACACCTTTCTGATGTAAACATATGTACGTTTCCCAAATGGCAAGGCGTAGTACTGTCGACGTCGTAATATACTCTTATTTCATATTGATATTAGACTTTTTATAAACACACATGAGGTGTTTTAAATCTTTATTGCCCCGTCCGAGCAGTTTCAATCAGATTCCAAAAACTACTTGTGATATTATTGCACAATGCATGCACATGGTCTTCCCTTGGCCCAGGAGTACTTGGAAATGGGTTAGCCGGCAAGCAGTATTAGCCCTGACAGACTGACAGTTTATTAAACTTTTACATCAAATGACAGATGACAAGTACAGCTGACAGTTTTTTTTATTTTTCCAACTTGGAAAGTGCCGGCTGTACTAGCTAGGATGGCATATGATCATGGCATAGCAATGGCACCATGCATGTAAAAATCATAAATAAAAAGTATAGTACAAGGTTGACAAGTTTCTGGTAGTACATATATCTATTCTGTGGCCTATGAGGTGGGCCTTAGTTGCCAGTGAGGTGGGCCTTGGTGGTAACTGGGCACACTATCCTGTGTATAGTGAGAGCCAGAAGGGAGAAACATCTAGTAATAATCATCCAAGGCTGCACGTCAAAGCATACAGTTGCTAGCATTTATGAAAATACTGAAATGTACTCTGAAAATGTGAGACATTATTTGGGATATGCAGAGACATTTTCATGAAAATAAAATTAACCAGTGTATGGGTTTGTCTGGGAGAGAGAGAGGTGTTTAAGAGACGTCATATTGATGTCTGTTTGGTGAATTAAGTGTGTATTTGACATTTTGCTAAGTCCACATGTGGGGCTGTGATTTATGCTATGGTCACAAAAATCAGTAAATGATATCAGAAGTACCTAATTATATGCAACATGTTTAACACTGTAGATAAACTTGGTCCAGTTGGAAGATTGATTAGACATCGTCTTCTGGCCAGTTCATTGTATGGAACTCCATTACTATGTGCTATACAGGTAACCTTAGTTTGTTTAATACAATCAAAAACCATCAATTTATAAGGACCATATTTAATAAACATGTCTATTTTTTTTAAATGCTAGTAGACATGATTTAACATGTTGTGATGCTATCTTCAGTACAAGTGGTTAGATCTAAATATTATGAATAGTCTAGTAAATATAAATATGAGTAAATTATAAATAACAATGAAAAAAAATCTGAGAGGAAAATAGTGTTGAATTGGGAAACTCCATGAAGAGATTATGTTTAACTTGTGAAACGCTCAACTGATGATATATTGTATGTCTGCAATATGACTGTGTTAGACTGTGATTTCAAATGAGCCAGGGTGAAAAATTAATTTTAATTTAACAGTTTAGAAAGGTTACATATCATTTCTATTGTATGTTTTATTTAGATTTCAAATTCAGATGTTCAAATTTGTTATTGTCCTCCTACCTATTGTCATTTTCTAAACTGTCCTTCCTCTAAAATCTATTTCACACTCCTCTTTTGAACACTGCCATGATTGTATCATGTTATACTACATAGCTTGTAACACTTACTTTTTATCACTTCAGTTTAAAAATTACCTTTCAAAAATCATCATGTCAGAATTGTCAGTGATGTTTATTATACTGTATCCTCATTAACATTTAGTGCTTCTACTAATTTACTAAAAAGTTACATGATATGACATCATATATTTATTTTGGCATACATATTCCGCATTGTTTCTGTGCTCTTAGTAAAAACTTAAGGTAAGGGCATTAGAGGCAGTATCACACAGTCTACTGGTGTAACAGACATTGTCCAGCCATGCATGTACTGCTGAAGAGCACAGTGAGTCCACATAATTTAAATTACATGCCTCAAAAACAAACAATGTTTTACTTTTTGTAGCGACATCGTACACCATTGAGAACAAAGATAATGCGAATTATGAGTTTCTTGGGAACTGAAGAGTTTTACATTATTTTGACTTGTTTTATAACATGGTGAGTACTGCAGCCATGAGCTGGTATTGAGTACTGACTGTACAAAATACAGGCATGCTCCATGTTTCATGACTGTTTCAAGTTATTAATACAAGACTTGTCTCAACAACTAATCTATATTCAGTTGGTAAGTTTTGTGAGTTTATTTCATAACTAGGATCATTGATGCAAGGCTTGGTCGTCTACTGTGCATAGTTATGGGAATCAGTTTCTTCGTGTCCAACTTTCTTAAGGTTTTCCTATTGTATAGTCTAGTTGAAATACAATATTATTTCCGTTATTCTATGCCCATGTGCCATAAACTCAACTTAAAACCTCATTAAATCTAGAATTGTCTTTGTCTTCCTCGTCCTCCTTGTCCTCCAGTCATACCGTTAGAGAGTGCCAGTGAAACGTGGTATGTACCTTGGTTATAATACAATAGTGTATATACTAAGCTATATTGCCTTTGTGAAAAGAACCAGACATGAAGTTGATGAACAACCCCCAGAGAAAGAGAGATGCAATTGAACTTGTTTCAAAGCTTTTAAATTTCAAAGGCCCTAAAATCAATTTTTTATGCACACTTTAACACTTTGGGGGTCAGACACGGTTTTAATAGATTTTAGAGACTGGCTAACGCCAGACCATTTTACTCGTCAGTGTGGACCCTCCTGACCCCAAAGGGTTAATACATCTAGAATGTTGGGTGTAGATACAGTATGTATTTACCCAATAAAAGCAGAATGATAATTGTATGGACCCAGTGGCGTAACACTACCGTTTGCCCCCCCCCCCCGTTACTCAGACACTTGTGCCCCGCTTTTTCCCACTAAAAAAGAGGAGCTTAATTACGACAACCTTGAACAACCAAATGAATTTAACAGTAATTTATCATTATCAGACTCGCGTGTCCTACGCGTAACGGTCGTAACTACAGTGTATAATTAATGTAAACTGAAGTTTACAACGAACGTACTTATTAACAAGATTACAGTATGTGAAGTTATTGAGAGAAACTTTAAAACTATGGTTCCCAGACACGTGATCAACGGTTTTCAGCCACGGCGCGTCAGAAAATCCATGATTCGCATGATGCGCTTTGCGCTTTTAGTCTTACAGTAAGTTTGCTCCGGAGCTGAAAACGGTTAATCACGAGATACATTAATTTAGACACCACGTGGTGCCAAAATGTTGGTCCCGTGAGCTGACAAAAAAGCTTGTTTGAGGAGTCCACTGCGCCGTAGTATCATGAGCCATTTTTGCGAATTTCATGCCACGTCGCATATAGATGTCTGAAAGAAGAGTTTGCAATTGCAAGCCCTAAACCCAGTAATATCCATTAGAAAAATTCTGTACTAAAAACAGTATTCTGTTTTTTGGTGCTTCAACGATCAATTCCCGGAAAGTACACGTACTGTATGCGCATTTAGTTATTTCCTGATTTTGGTCGGGGGCTTCCATAGCTCGTAATTCTCCATGTTCTGGAAGTGGTCCGTGAAATGATGTCATGCAAAGACTTCAACTTCCATTGCTTCATTGGTTTGTTATTGAGTTTTTGAAGTCATAGAGAGGCACCAGTGCCCCAAATCGCGGGTACAGGTGAAACTTGTTCCAGCAATGGCCTATATATGCATGGAGAGCATTTTCAAGTTGGGTTGCTTCGGCTAAAGGGCTGATTTACGCGATATCATAATGATTTCTCGTATATCTCGTATATACAGTATAGTATATCACTCATATGACATGCGACGGGGAAACGTATGCACTACTCTAATGCGACATAATTATACCATTTGGTAAATCGATATTTGACCGATAATTACATAATGAAAACCCCCTGAAATTTCCTCTCAGAGGCGTTCTAAGGGGACTCCCAAACTGAACGTAAGGTTTCCCGCCTGGTAAGTCCATTGCGACGATTCTCCCAAACTGAGTTTGAATTCACAAAGCAGGTCATGCAACTATGATTTATTGTGTTGTAACAACCTAGCTGAATTTCTGAAAAAGCTAAAAACAATTTTTCAATTTTTTGAAGGGGTCTTCCAAGTCATCATTCTGTCTTATCTGTTGTGTTGCCATGGTAAGTTATTTGCATGTTGCAAAAACGCATTACTTTTTGATACACTGTGGATTTCTGGCATAATTATGTGGTATATCCAACTGTAAGAGATGTGCATGTACAAGTGCTAAGAGGTAACTGATCTGTAGCTGACCTAGGCTCGATTCCAGCTGTTGTGTGTTACCCGCGAATTTTCCATTGCGGCCTTCGTTCTAATTTCTTGGTAGTCGGACCCCTCCGTCCCCCCCCCCCTTTGTGCCCGTCCCACCAGGTAGTACCGAGTCCACATAAAAAGTTGATAGCCCTTGTACCCCGGCGCTTCCGTGGCTCGTGTGGCTCATCAGACAGTTTATCACCATGTTTAGAACTATCATCATTAAAAATCCCAATGTGTCTGGTTATTTTTATGATAATCGTAAAGATAAGAATCCCAATTTTAATTCTAATCTAACCAATTAAAAAATAAAAAAATGCTTCCTTGGCAGAATTTGAAACTTTATAGCTTACAGTACAATCTACAGTACAGACTAATGAGACTATGCAGTGCGCAGACCGTTTTAGCAAAATAGTTTAATGTGGTTCTTTTAATTACTATCATACTGTATAAGACACGTTCTACCATGATATATAGTTTTATTAACTTCCTTGTATTACTAATTGTTTAGGTACATTTGGTTTTATTCCCTTATTCATTTTAACATGGGGGATTTAGTAATGGCTGTCCTGTTTTCATCTATCACTATATGTAAGTATACAGCAGATTCCATGGGGGTAAGGCTATTGTGTCGACAAAGCAAAACAACGAAAAGTAGACAGTTTGATGATCATAGTCTTGTCTATCGACACTGACCCCAGAACATAATTTTAGACTGTCAAAAAGTATGCGTGTATCACAATACTATACGACACAGTACGTACACGACACGACACCACGCCACAGCTAGACTTCCTGCAAGTCTCTGTCTCTCGGGTTCAGTTTCTAATTAGTCAACAGCAATCGCCCTGCTACTTTTATATGCATCGAGAGAAACGAAGGAATGGAGACTTAAAAGAGAGACACCGGGCACCGAAAGAGAGAGATGTAGTGCAGGCCGCATTCTTTCCGTGTTCGGAGTTGGCAATACTCACCAGTCTCCTCTCTTTCCTCTCCATGCATGCCGGTCTTGTAGCAAGTCAACACCAGACAACATCGACCACATCACACCAGAATGACACAGCACGACACCACACAGCAGTGTGCAGAACAGACGACACACTGTACAATCAGAACATTGTACTGCAGCAAACGATAGTATTATAGCTTATGCAACGTCAAAGTAGTAAATTGATAATAAATGATATTAAATGATTTACTTTAGGGAGTTTATCCGTGTTGCTGTGTCGTGTTTACTTGGGAGTACACAGTCCTGCGGACGTAGTCACCGGCAGTATATGTGGTTGTTTAATATTGGCATTTTGGTTGAAAATTGACAATTTCCTAGATCATTACATCAGCCACGGGAACAATGGTAAGATTTGTGCGAGAGCTCGTCTTGCAATAACGTCATATGCAGTATGGTCAACTTTGTTTTAAGATTTATATTCACCATATGTTCATTAAATCCTTTTGTCTTACTTTCTAGTTATTATGCAAGCTCTTATTTATACCATTGTTCTGTTATTTATTCATCCGCGTCCAAAGTATAAAACGGGATCATTTGCAGAAACAGTAAGTTGCTGGTTTGCTGTACGCCCTACGGCTACGTAGCATAATTTAAACGAATACAAATGAGGGCAATTTCAAATTGCAGATATATTTTTCTGAAATATATTTGAGAGTGTGTGCATCTGTTATACATGCACTTTTTGATTAGAAATATATAGAGGATATTACACGGCGGCGCGCAGATATGGGTTTTATTTTCGAGTGTTGAAAACAATATTTCAAGAACGAGCGAAGCAAGTAAGTGAAATATTGTTTTTAACACGAGAAAATAAAATCCATATCTTCAAGCCACCGTGTAATGTTCTGTTTATTATATAGACAACAAAGTAAACTAAAATTTGAACAATACTTCAACTCGCTTCAGTGGAATATTATTGTAATTTTCTTGCGCGTATGAAGTGTCATCGAAAGCGAAAACGATAAAGCGTCGAAACTTATACTGATCACCAGCAAAATACTGTGAATGACTAAAAAATATAATTGACCAAATATAGTAGGTAATTAAAGATACCTGTCCAATTTTTATGAAGAAACTATTGAACTCCTTTTCTAGGTATGCATGTTAGGAACAGTGGTTGGTTTTATTATTGCAAGGTCTGCATGGACATCACGAAAACCTGCGTTAGCCAGGACAATCTTCCGTGAATATACAGGTATATGGCGAATATTTTGCACTTTCATGCAATGCTAACGGTAGTGAATAAAAGAATGGACGTTCTCTGCCCATAAAGGTTGCCAGACTGTAGTCTTCAACAGGAGTTTCTTTTTCTGTCGAAGGCTGCAGCCTGGCAGGCGAAAGCTCGAAATACTGTATAATCAATCTTTATGGTCAGAGAGCGTCTATACTTTTATCCACTATGTTTAATGTAGTCGTGCGTCATCATTTTTTTCAATGCTAATGATCTTTGTAGTCTGGTCAATTATATACTGGACCACAGTACTTTAGGGCGCGGTGTCGACAGGCACACGACCGGCAATAAATACACTTGTATAATTCTACTAGAAAATAGCCAAATGTTTTTAGTTGTCTTTATTAAACCCTTACGTTACTTTTTAGATTCCACTTCGTTGACGAATATTCTGGTCATGTCGACACTACGTTTAGTATTAGGTAATCTACTTGTTCTTTGTGGGCGTAATGGCCGTCGCTCGCGGATTATACAACCCTAATTGAGTCAAAAATGACTCCACATGCACCTAAAACAATCAAACGACAAAGATCATTATTAATATACTAGGGTAAACTCGCCGGGCATGGGATGTGTCTTCATTTTGTATGCAAATATCTGCAGTTTCATGCTCAGAAGGCTGAACCAATCAGTTTCGTATCTTTATTGGCGAGTATACTGTATGTAGTTTACTGTGCAGAAGGCGGAGTTAAAAGTAACATGGTGCGGCATGGGCGACGACACGTTTGGTTTCGAAAATTGTTTATCAGAATGAGATATGCCACAAATGTGCTGGTTGTTACTGTATATACGGTCAATTTAGAAATATTTATTAACACCAAATATCGTTTTATATTTTACAGGATTCATTGTTGTTCTTAGTGTTAAAGCCACGAGTAAAATTCTGTTTCGTTACATTGTCTCGTCTATCTACAATCTTGTTGGTTTCAAAACTACTGGCGTTGTCAAAGAAAAGGGACATTTCTTCAACACAACTTATACGAAGTCCTTTAAGTTGCCTCCGATTTTTAGCAAGGCAAGTAATGCAAATTGCATGGTCTTTAATCATAAACTTTACTTTAATCATAAAAAATTAGAATGGAATAAAACTACTAAGCATATATGTCCATCGTGTTACCTTGGTCTCATGTTTTGAAATTCAAGTGCGAAACCTGCACACGGTCGACACGGTTATCGCACGTGGTTAGGGATAGATGTTAGCAAAGAGTATTATTTTATTATTTAATCGGCAAAGTAGCTAAAAAAGGAAAACTCTCCTCTCCGCCCCGGTAATATCCCGTTTCTCTGGAAAGCATCGCACAGTCTACAAGCAGGCTAGTTCACATTTTTAACTGCGAAATTTTTCTTGGGTACAAGATAAAAATATCTCATACTGTTAGTATGCTCGGAAAGAAATATAAACTAGGAACTCAATTCAGAAAAAGATATGTGGCATTTGATCAGCGTTAATGTCTGGAAGCTTCCTAATGGCCTTTATGCGGGTTTTCCCTGAGGTAATTATCTTTACCACCAAGCCTCACTTTGGTGATAAGCGGACATATGCATCAAAGTGAGGCTTGGTGGTAAAGACAATAGCATCAGGGAAAACCCGCATAAGGGCCATTCTATACACATTCGCACTTGATACGACACACTAGCATGTAATCTATCGTTTTTCATTCAACCAGGCGTAAATTTATGGTGTAACGTAGTTCTACTTTCTTTCTGGCAGGATAAGCCGTCGAGAAAGTCGGTAAAATCGTCAGCTTCTGGGTCGGAAGATGTTTGGGAAGTGGACTATCCTGCGAAGTACCTCGCCTATATCTTCGTTGGCTGGGCAGGCAGCTATCTGGCACCACAGGTCTTTTTCATATTAGGCCTTAACGTTTCTTCTTAAAATGTATAATATTCGTTCACTTGATCTGGCTTTATATTATAACCTAAGCTTATAGCTGGTGGACGTTTAAAGGTTTTACTCAAAAATATTTTACACTATCTTATCTAACATACGGGGATTTTAATTGTTTAGGGCAGGGCATGGTGAGATGATTAAAAACCGATTGAAACCATAGAATAAACGGATTATAAAAACCCCGTTTTATCATAATTTAAAGGGGTTCCGAATTCATAGAACGCCCAAGAGCAAGTGAGATCCAAACTGATTCGCACCAATCAAAGATAACCATGCGTATCAGTTAAGTTTGCTCACTTGCTCTTTCGACTCTTGGAATAGACCTTTTTAAAAAATGAGAATTTTTTACGATTATCGAAGTAATATACGAGAATAGATTTTAAATGTATTATTATAAATATTGGAAAAATAGTCTAGAAACAATTGTCGAAAAAAAAGAGATCCCTGGTTTCCACTATATACCTTGACTTAAGGGTTTTTAATCCTTTGGCGTCGGGCCCACATTGACGAGTAAAATCATCTAGCGTAGCCAAAGTAAAATTTATAAAGACTGTGTGGGACCACAAAGGGTTAATCACCTTCGCCTTCACTAGGTCCGTCAGAAACCTTTGTTCGAGGACGAGGTTTACTTGTCAGCGAAATGTTGCATTTGGGTTATCGCAAAAAATATGATTTCTTGGATAATCTGTTAAGCGTAAAAAAAATCAAGGCTGGCGTATAACTTCTAAATGAATAGCCTTGACTGTTATAGAAATAAAAAGTATGAACTATAAAGAACAATAAACGTCAGTAAGATTTTTCGTATTGAATCATGACGGGTATTCATTTCGCTCTTTTATGTTTATTTGACAAAGAAACAGTATTGAATAAATCGTGCATCGTATTGAATAAATCGTGGAAACCAGGTTCTAAAAGTACAATCATACTTCACTTAAAAGGCTGGTTCGCAAATGTTTCTGATGTCTCGTTGCTGATCACTGTTGATCTCAAGCAATGAGTTCAAAAAATTGCCAACATGCGATATGAAAATAAGGTTTTTATTGTACTGTAATTATTTATAGTACGTGAATTATTACGGTAGATAATGAGAGAGTCTATATCATTGAACAGTCTATATTTATTAAACAAATTATAAATATAACTATAAGTATATATAAGTGAATTTATGAAATAAAAATAATTTATTTGTGCTCAAATATAGTTTAACTGTGAAAATGTTAGTTTTACGTGCGCTTGCGAAACGAAATAAAACATAAACATGGAAACGATTAGGGAATGGCATTTATAATTTATATCTGGGTAAATACACCGAACAAACACACAGAGCTTCTACAGACGATTTTAATCCATTACAGTTAACAGATTGGGTACCTGTTCTGCAGAAATTCAAGTTAGTATAACTGCTTATATTATATCTAAAATGCTGGTTATATAATATAATTTGTGCCCCTAGTACTGTATGTTTTTACATAATATCCATCCAAGAGAAAACCAGAAGAGTGAGAAAAAGGCATTTTGGGGTTTTTGCATGAAAATTGTGGACCAAGTGACGTCAAAATGACGTAAAATACACCATGTTTTTGCTTGCATTTCGAGAACCTGAGCCTGCTCTCCAGTTAATATATATAACTCAGTGTTATATACACGGTATAAAGTATGTTTTACATTTTGGGGCAGTCATCTATGGTCTAGGGGCTGACTGTCCCCTCGCTCTCGGGTATTGGGCTCTCTAAGTCCCATGGATAGCCTCGGAGGTCCGAAATGCCGCCAGGGGCGTAAAGGGTGCGACGTTCCCGGTGATGTTCTGAGCTGAGGGAAGCACTGCCCACAAACCTTTTTAACTTTTCTCAATACATTTATGTTTCTTTCTTCTCACTCCAATATTTTACTGGCCAAACAGACAAATTTATTCTGTGAGAGTCCGTGTGACACCAAGCGATTTTATTTTGGCAAGTCTACTCCATTGTCACTACAAATTAAATACCTGTGCGACGTTCCCTATCTGGCGGAAGCGCCGGCCATAAATAATATTTTCGTTTGAACCGCTTTTGAGAAAAAACATTCGCCTTCGTCGTCGCACCGGTAGGCAGCGCGAATGTGCTGATCGGATTCGCTCGCGATCACGAGATGTCGGACGGGGACAAAGTGATGTGTTACCAGTGGTGTTACCACAGAATACTAACTAATACAGAAGGTCATCTCCATTGTATTTCGCGTAAGCGTTTTACCTCATTAATTCACCACTC
>JAOTOK010093288.1:0-15086 GCA_025770025.1 Virgularia gustaviana | reverse complement strand
TCTCTGGTATTCATAAAACACTTCCTTGGCCACTTTATACGTTTGTTTAGTGTTCTGAGAGTCTTTGTCTACCAGAACTTGGTGTATTTCTTCGTTGGTAAACATTGAAAACCGGAATGGGCCATAATAATAATAATAATAATAATAATACTAATACTAATACTAATACTAATACTAATACTAATACTAATAATAATAATAATAATAATAATAATAATAATAATAATAATAATAATAATAATAATAGTAATAATAATGATAATAATACTTTTACAGTTGATAATTAGAATAGTAAAGATTGTTGTTTATAATAAATTAGAGTAAAATTGCGTTAGAAGTAATCTAAAGCCTCTAATCGACCAAATCAGACATTTCATTTTCAGTAAATTTGGTAATAATAGATATTGAAAACCGAGAACAAAATTAGATTCAAGTTCGTATTCATTGAAATATTGCCCTTTATTGCTGTATATTTGCCGAAGAAGAAATATTGATATCGCGTCGTCCAGCTGATACATAGAAAGCATGTCTTCTCGCGACTAGATCGAGTCGTTCTACATATCGTGCGAATTGCAACATTAATCATCACTTTCATAACTTTCATGTATCTGTATCACTGCAACCCGAGGATACATGTTAGAGTGAAATGACACGTTTATAGTTACTTTATAATAAACACCATACACAACTTAAAAATAGATAAAGCCTAACAATAGTTCCCAAACAGGAAAGATTAATAGCCTTGAATAGCTTTTACCCACTATGAAAAGTTTACTTAGACTCCCAGGCTTATAGCATAATATGGTAAGTTACTATACATTGGCCAATAACTGACAACGTAGGCCGGAACAAACAACGCATTAAAATTGTCGTATTTAAAGGAAGGCATGTCTTTCGGATATCTTTGCTTATACTTGGACTGCTATTATTCAAGCCGCTTTTAGGTAGCTGACTGTTATAAACAATAGCGTTGAGCGTTGAGGTACTAAAGCGGATGTTTAAAATTAAGGAATTTTGACGTTCCGTTTTAAATGAAAGCTCCACGAAGACGTAAAATCGTCTAAATAAATGAAGTTGTTTATTTTTGGAAACATAAATAGTACTGTGTTACATTTAAACATAGGGGTTAAAAATTATCCATGCATGGTAAGAAATTTGCAACAAAATGAGGTGTATTTATAGTCAATTTGCTGAAATTTGGTCAATGTCGTCGTTTCGATGCGATTTTATATGTTGCGAATTCGTTCCCAGGCATTATACAGTTGACGATTTTTTCATCTCGCGACCAAAGTTTCCAAATGTTTAAAAATAACACTTATAACATTATGTTTTTCAAAAACAAATCACACCACAATATTCCCCACGTGTCATATGCACTTTAAATTAAGGAAATACAAGTTTTGTAACGCTCGTTTCCCTCCTCAATTTCTGTATACATCACACCACATCAACAGGCAATAGTTTTAGTGTATGCAGTGCAAATTATAAGCCAAGAACGTAAAAGCAAGAACGTAATGAGTCGAAAATAGGGGCTATCGCTCGGTTTTCAGTTCATTACTTTCTCGCTTTTGGCTTATAAGTTGTAAAATAGTTGTGATGAGTGAAATCTCGTTGCGTATGAATCCCGAATGGATTTTGTGTCTGTTATTCTCATTATTGTACAGTGCAGGGAATGACGCGCGACTTTCCTCCGCAAAAAAGGTAAGGTATACTAGACATTCGAGCACGTGCCATAAGCAAGTGTTGTGTGTCGTCATAGCACGCTGGTAATTTATCTAGATACATTAGGATCAAGTATTATACGCAATACGCAAACCAAAGTAAAATTCAAGTAGGTTTTCTAATATTACAAGAAGAGCCATACTATTATACCACATTCCTAGACAGTGGTCACGCAATGTTTTCGATTTCTGTGATCCTTGGTTGACGTCACTTGTAACAGAAATTTTTACGATGACCGAATTTTCCAGACGATCTTAATCTAGACCCGATACAGGTCGATTATCTTGGGTTAACACACTATGTGTTCAAGACAGTGTTAAGTGTGTTTACTCTTAGGCTTGACGCTATAAGAGCATGATCTGCCAAGTAGTCTCATTCCACACATGGTCCACAGCCAATACACTTTATAGTACAAAAACGGGCGTTGCGATTCACCCAAACAACGCACGATTAATTGCAAATAGTAAATATATTAAAAAGACTATACTTTATGCTGTCGTTCATCTCCACTCTCCAGGCATTCTAGATTTCACCGGGACTGTTTCTAAACAAAGAGACTATCCGAACACACACAGCTAGTTCCGGTGGACTAAGATAAACGTTTGCATAATCCCATCCCGACTGACCTAAGAGGATTACTCGTTTTGAATTGTCTGTTATTTGTTTTTCAGTTTATTTACCTTATATATGCAGCTTTAACGCTATAGTTGAGACACTTATATCCAATAAAGATATTCCAGACATACATACTCCCGTTCATTCTAGGACATTTAATTGTTTATAAGATTAAGTTTACAATCAGGAAAACCGAAAACGCGTTTTATCAAATGAATTGTTGTTGAAAGTTTACTTAACTATGCCTCAGATATCATCATATCTTGTTTGCTAGTATTACTTAGACTAATATTTACAACCTTATAATATGCTATCATCGTATAGCAGGTTTAGCAGCAGTTGACATGCATTGGCAAGATTGAGCAGAAACGGCTCCTTGGCACCGCGCTGCTATTGGAATAATATTAAAGTTATCCGTTCATTTTTCGTGGAATTTGTACTATGAGCAAAACGACTTCTATTATGTAGAGAAATGTATATGAACAAATTTCGCCAAGTCTGTCAAGGTGAATGTGCACTGATTTGTTTTGGATTTAGGCGTTTTTAAGTGAAATAAATTCGTACATGCGCTTGTACACGTACACTCTAATTGCATGAATCGCAAATCTCAAATTCTCATTCGAATAATTATTCCAATGAACTCCTTAATCACGATAAATATTTCGTGCATGAACAAACCATGCATCAAATAGCTACTATTACAGTAGTTCATCATCCAGTTATTTCATATATAGATTAGTTCTTCAGGAATGTAAGAAGATATTGAATTTCATAAAATATCTTACATTATTTTGATACATGACTTGTTTTAAGTATAACGTTCCGACTGCTGAGTGCTTTTTACAATTATATATGTGCTAATTATAATATTCAAGTATTTGTCACTCTATCCATAGATTTTCTATACTTCTTTATTGGCATTTTTGTTGGGCTAAAAGCCCAATGGAAATGAAGAACCCTTTGTTTTCAAGGTCAATAAACTAAGGGGGCGTTTATTTGGTCACGTTTAATTAACCGGATTCAGTGAGGCGTGCAAACATTTTAATACATTGAAATGAGGTGGGTCTCGTGCATATCGCGCTTAGTATAATGGAATTGTGCTTACTTTTGCAGTGAATGGTTAATGTAATCTAACACAAGACATTCCACAAAACAGACATATATCATCAAGTTGAGCAATTTTGTGAAATATCGGGACCTTGTGTCGTGAACATGACAGCACTTATGAAGTCCAGAGATACTTATTAATTTATGTATTTACACAATCAGTTCTGGAAAATGACATCATATATACATGCAGTCAACACAACTAGTATGGTCTGGAAACTCGGCAAACTGCAAAGCATTCATAATGAGCTGTTATCTCCTGTGAAAACGTACCTTGAATGAACACCTCTTGCCTAGCTTTATTAATATCAATATTACGGTCGAGTGGTTGAGTTCAATGCATTTTAAGATAATTTCTTAATTATAGAATGTAGCATTGGAACCAAAACGGCTTAATAATGTGTTATTGGAAAATATGATGACCCTTAGAGTGGTTGAACTGTCTCTTTCAAGTCTTATCTGAATTAAGTCGGAATTATATCATTATTTAAAAAAAAACTCGGACGTCGATTATTTCTTGAAGAAAGAAGCTGATTTTGTATCTTAACATTATGCATAACAGATCTGATTAGTTAAAAGCAGTGCAATTTTTTACAAGAAACGTTGCCAAGTAAGATGAAATATGGTGTAAAAAGAGGAAATTTAGCACAGATTCGCTGATCGATGGAATGTCGTAGCTACTCGCATAATTGTGAGATCTTATAAATACAGTTATCCACTATTATAAGTGCGAAAAACGTATTTGATGTCATTATTTTATAATTAATTAACGTACTGCTTTTGGGTTTCTCACTACTTACGGTATATGAGCTGATATGTATTGAGTATGATCAGTGAGAATGCATTCTCAAACTCAATTCTAATTCATGAGAAAAATTGTAAGAAAGAAAAAATAAAAATCGCAACATTTATTTCAATTTTCTCGCGAAAATACTTGTGTTTGAGAAGCAATTGTTAAACATACGTAAGTGTGCGATTTCTAAATACAGACAAGCTGGTTGGAAAAAACTCGGCTGCGTGTCTTATTTTTCACCACCTTGTCTGCATTTAGAAATAACTTCTAGAACACATAGTCGTGCAGTTTACTTATATTAGCTATGTAAAGCTGATATAGCTATAGGCCTAGCTGGTATATTGCTATAAAGTCCTGTTCCACTCAGAAAATATTTCGCTCGAAATTGTTCCTTTGCCCCAACTCTAAAGATTTCTCCAGGAAAAAAGAGAAAACCTCATGTCGCACGTTTTTTTTTCTGACAGGAAAGAGACTAGCATAACACAACTAGTGCAACAGATTTTTACTTTTCTCCGCAGAACGATAAATCATTATTTGTTAATTCTTGATTGATTGGTGTCCATGATTGTGATATATGGCTATAATATATGCTATAGGTGAGTCAGACGGATATAAATCATGAGCCTCAGGGGAATATTTTTTCTAATTCCTTTCATTATTAGGCTTATAAGTGTCCGTGAGCTCTCAGCTTTGTCAATAACACCGCAGGCACAATGCCACGAGCCACTATCATGTCGAGTTTCAAGAATTCTAACACGATTTTGAACTGAAGGGCAACTTGTTCCTTGAAACTCCTTAAATGATGCCGTCTTTAATTAAACTTTGTCTGGCTGAAGTTTACACGAGTGGTATCTTCAGGAGATGTACCATTACCACAGTTTAGTATAATTAAACAGATAAGAACGTCTAGACGCTGTATATACGTCATCGTGAACTAACCAGAGCATAGACTTAGTATTAAGTTTGTTACCAAATAAGTCAAGTAAGGTTAACTTCACAGCTTGGTATTGTGTTGGATGAGTTGCAATTAATCAACGACGAAATGACGCGACGATTCTGGTCATTTTCTGCTAAATTTTAATAAAAGCATATTCCCTTGCTAATCAAAGTTATGCACAGCTAAGATACAAACGTGAGTGAAGTAAGGCTCCTTACTTTTAATATAAAAAAATTAAGAATAAATTATTTTACCAGTTAGAGTAGCTTAGGTTTGTAAAAATGGAGTGATAAGAGTTATTAATGGAAACAAACACTTTGTTTCAATTTGGATATCTATAGACTATAGTTTTAGAGTATTATATGCCGAATATCTAGTCGACTAGCTATATTTGGAGTAGTGATAGGCATAGACGTATGGCCAACCGAATGTCAGCGGGGGGAAATGGGAAACGAGGGCGCGACATATATAACCAAGGCATAACAACTGAATTATCTATAAGACAACTTCCAAAGAGACCCCACAGCCTTGGAGGGGCATGTGATCACTAGGACCCGTTTAACATTGAGGCTCATCTCTCATAAAGCTGAATTCTCCCATGAGGGTGAAAACATTTGGCCACTGAGCAGTGCCACAGGTCTTGCTGGGCCAGTGTATACGTACAATACCGTCTTGCAAACTCCTTTTTCGCTCAACGTGATAATTACCAATTCGCAACCATATGCAGCTTTAAGATCGGTCGAAATACGGAAATAGGTATATGTGCGTTATAGCTAATGTTGAGTGGCTTTTAATTAGCTACATGGCAAATATCTATAACAGCTTATTAAGAAAAACTACTAGGAACATATTGAAGTTATGGTAGGAAAATGTATTTCATGTCAAATAATTGAAGGCTCTATGTCAAGGCTATGAACACTTGACTGCGACCAAGCTAGTCAGTCGTTTGATAATTGTTTTCGCTGCTATTTGTTTGGGGCTCGCGAATAAGGTGCATAAAAAAGTTAATCCAATTTATTTCTTTATTTAAACGACGCATATTAATTATCGCAGACAAAGGCAAATACAAGAGTATCAAAGATGCAATGCTATTCCATGTATGCAGATTAGTTTTACGGCAAAGTGTATGTACTTCGAAGACGTTATAAAGTAGAGGCATAGCACTACAACACTGAGTTCTCGTTGGTGATGGTTGCATGATTTAGGTGATTTCAGGATGTTGGTTACATGACAATATACAAGAGAGCCCAAGTACAGGAGGCTCTGTTGCTCCGTGGGACTAACATGACAATATATAGGTTATCTGCCTGGTTATACACCGACACTTAGTTAAATAATTGTTTCAGCATATACTCGAACAAAAATATACTGATGGAAAACATTTTTAATTTGCACCAACCTAGCAAGTATTGTCATGTTACACTGCATTCGTGCTCGCAGTCTAAAACTTTTTTAACAAATATCATTTTAATTAAACCAAAAAACATAAATTTATACACCTCTGAATATAGTATAATGCCACATTTTGTAGCCTCTGTACATTTTAAGCTGGAACAGATTCATTAATTCGTTCAATTTCGTCGGAGGTTAATTTTTTACTCATATGAAGAATTCTTAAAAAACAATTGTAGGTTATTACAACCCATGAAATAACAGCCAGTTTACGAAATGTGTGTCGCTCTTTTTTGAAGCTGGTAAAAACACTATAATAATTATTCCCCTCAGTCGTCGGATTAGCCTCGGTAAATATTCCTTATATTCAACGAGACATTAAGTGAATAATTACTATATATTCACCCCCTGGTTAGCCAATCAAAAGCCGTCATTGATTATATGACGTAATAAAACAATATTATAGTAGTCTATATATTTGTTCAGTTGTTTATGAAGACAATTTTTGCCTCGCAAGAATGTAATTGCTATATATAATTGTTATTAACTAAACTGAACTAAAGAAGTAGTCGGCCAAGTAAATTTCTTTGAATCGATAGTCTTTCAAGGGGAGGACGGTCCACGCTTTGCCGGAATGAACGAAGGAGTGGGTCACGTGACATCGTTTTGGAGTATTGAAATGAGTTGTCAGGGCTCATGTCTTATAGCAAGACTCGGTTAGCAAACTGCAAAACAGCTTACTTTCACAGCGAATAGTAATCTAAATCAACACATACAGCCCATGAGCGTGAACAAGTTGTTGTCAAATTGTAGATCACATGAGTATGATTGGTTGTTATAAATATTATAGTCGCTAAATTTCAATACATCGCTTACGCGTTTCACTGAGTGCAGGGATAAGCAACTGGAATCATGTTAAAGGCCCCTTAGGGTACGTAAAGATTTACTGAAGAAGAAGCCGTTATTGATTAAGGCATTTCGCTTCGCCAAAACAAAGGTACATCGCAAGATCTAAAGTATGAGAAGGAGGGGTTGAATGATTAGATAAACATGTTTGATAGCCAGGTGTAAATTTAATGCAAGCAGTGTCTTGTGAAAACGCCGATACTAGCTACATGGGTATTGGGTTATATGTAAACATGTATATATAGGTAGGTCAGTCAAGATAGATCAAACTATTTCAGCCAAGATATTCAGATTACAGGAGGATGGCCGTTGTTTACCGACTTAGAGATGGATTTCCACTCGAGATTCTCAGTTATCTCGCAATCTAATATCGCCGCGTTTTCTTTTTCGATCTTGTTCTGGGTTCAGATCGGTTTATATTCCGTTAATTCCGTTGCATATTACACTGCACGAAGTAGCTATTTTAAATAAAGTTACAACACAAAGCAGCAACAGTCTACGGGAACCGCGCAACCGAAGCAACAATGCATGCACCCTTCGCACTCCAGGTTCTCCCGGTCCACCCGACCATGATTGCAAGTACCAAAATATAAAGATCAATTGATAAATGCCAAACGAGAAGATATATTTGCACAATATTTCCCTTTATTAAAAACTAAAACATTTTTCAAAATGATTGCTATTATTGATTATTTACATGTCAGCATTATTGAAAGAGGGCATCGATATTTAATAAGGCCGTTTTCCACATCAACGGCTTACGGCATCGTAGTGAAACGTACCGTATTCTATTGTTTCATGGGCATCAGAGCAAGACTTCACACAAAAGAAATCGCTACGGTGCGGTACGGTAAGCTAAGTTAAGCTTGAAGTGAAAAACGAGCCTTATCTTGACGACTGGGATTCTCGCGTGCAAGTAATATGGATGGTTGAAGTCTGGTTCGCATTTGAACAATTATTATTAAAATTTCCCTGGTTACGAGTAGTGAAATAAACATTACCATTGTCGTACTTAAGCGCCACGTCCAGTGTTAAAATCTTTGTAGTCAACTAATTACTCGTTCTTTCTAAACTGATCCGAAACTAGTAGCCTGGCCCATAAAATACTATACTGCGCTTGCGTGTATATTATACTTCGCTTGCCAATTATTTTGCGACTGTCAACCAGGCTTAGGGTTATAGACGTCTGGAAGCGGTTAAATGGTATTACATGAAATTAAATAGCATGTTAAATTGAAGAGCCATTTATATCATAAACTAGCGCTTTATAGTAAAGATATAGCTATAATAAGGAGTTGCGGCTACCGACGACGTCGTAAAAAATGTTGTGTTTGAAAGAAGTGGGCATTGTTGTCTGAGCATCTTCGTTCCCTTTGAAGTTATAACTTTATCAGCTCACTAGCAGTTTTGGAGATGATTGACTGTTGAAAATACTAGCGTTGAAGTGCTAAGACTATTTATGTGTCTGACTAAGAACTTTCCCGTTCTGTACCTAGCGTCGTGCTAGCCAAAAATTCCCTCTGGCGATAGGGACAACCGCCAAGGCGCCAAGGCGGAGTCAAAACATAAGTTCTCCTGGATGGCCACCTGACGTCCTGACTAACTACAATAGGTTCGTCTCTTCTACTCTAACCTAGAATTTGAAAGTCGCTTGGAATGGCCACATCATAATCGAAGTTCACAAATCCTAATCTCTATATAATAACAATAGTCTCGAACTATTAGCAATTACGTAAACTTGATTGCATTTATCATGATGACAAGGTGTAGTTCTGAGTATAGCGTACGTTATATAGGCTTTAGGCGCGCTTTGTTAGATTTGAAAATAATAAAGGGCCAACTACTTGGTGGCAGTATTGAGTGATTAGTGTACACCAATTAGCCTGACCTCGGTGCACCGTTGTTCTTACAGTTATATATGTAAATACACCGTCCTACCTGGGTTCTATTCATGTCCTGCGCCGCCACATTTCAGCGATACCTCCTCAAATCACTTCAATCTTCGTTTGTACACACTGCGCACAAAATACCATCGTTAACTGAAATACTCAGATATTCCGTCCGGAAGTGTTGGCTAGAACCATCTTGATAAGAATACTATACGTAGTCATGAGAACTGGGCTAATTCGTGATCGAAATGTCAGGTCAACGAAGAGCAGCTAGAATTACCGTATAAGCCAACCTGACGGTGTATAACGTTCTTGATCTAATTACGTGGTGCTATCTAGTAATCGACACTTACATTATCCATACCAACCACGTTGTCAACAAAACCGCGCCAGGTCACCCTGACATCGCCCATTCACAAGAGGCGAGTTGCAGGAGGAAAGCGCATTTAACACTCTTAACAAAGACAGCTTGCATAGTTATAGGAAGTTGCCGTTAACTCATATAGGCAACGACAAGGGAGCGTACGTGCTTCTGACGTTACAATGAAACCAGAAAGTCCCTCCAACAGGTTAAAGATTGTGATATCACGACTTCAATCGCCAAACGCTAAATAGAGTCTAGTTAATAAACTGACCAATTGTAAACAACAGTGAGTGAGAACCACTTGTGGCGAGTGCTGCTATATATGTGCTTAAAAAAGCTCCACTGTATATGAAAAATCATGCAGTTTTAAAACGCGACAAAGAAACAGAGATATATGCATATAAAGATGAAAATCGAGGTTTGTCTTTGAATGGTGTTGATTTTTAACGACTATAGCAACCTCGCACGGTAGCACCTGCCTCCAGTGCGGTGTGGGGAATAACATTGTCTGTAGTGTAGTGTATGGCGGACGTGATCCGGAAGTACATCGTGCATGTAGGACGTCGTGCTGTGCGAAGCGGTTGTGATACTGCGCAATTTGCAGAAACTCTTGCAAGAAGCCATGAAACACATTAGAAAGAGAAACTTGTCACATTTGTACACAATACTTTCAATGAAACCTTGTCTTATTCAGATTCAGAATTTTTTACTGGAGATTTAGAAAGCCAGTTTTCGACTGTGCAGGACTACTTACAGGTGGCTGTTACTGACTTAAGCAAGGCCTTATCACCCTTCTCGGTCGAAACGTTATCTACGGAGTAATGTGGACAGTTGTCAATAACAAAGGGCTACATTTTAAACCCTTCCGGTAGTGTCAGGAGCATAAATGGCTTAGCTTTGCGCCACAGCGTAAAATTATGCGACGTGCGACATGGCAGGTCCCATAGGGAACGATCATTTATCGACCGGTGCTATCAAAACGCCTGGAAGGGCAAGGCCCAGATTGCGAATACAAGTAGATTCTTGTCATAATTGACAAGTGCAAAATGATATGAGATGCATGTGTTTAGTCATTTAGCAGAACACACAAGTGCATAGATGTATTTGGGGAACGGTTTCCATGCGAACAAGTTCCCACGTAATCATCGGCTCTTCATAAGAAAAGCGAAACACCTAGTAAGTAAACCTAGCAATAAGATGCAAAACAAAAGGAGAAAAAAAAGGAACAAATAACTAAGGCCTATGCGTGCGTGATGAATAAAAGACACAAGCGCTGAAAGACAATTGGAAATATTTCTTGACTATAAATGGAAACCGACTGGCGACTCCTTACTGAAAAACACTCTATTAATTGGTTATATATTTTATATATATTTTTAGCCAAAGTTATTGTTCATAATCTAACAGGTAAGAGGATAAAATGACTCAACTATTATTTGCTGGTCTGCAAATATGGTCATCAGGAAATCAAAGCCTTTCAACTATTAACCTTGTCAACCTGGGATTTCGTGACGTAAAACAAACAAAGCATCATGAAATTTGGCATGCGCAATATTCACATGGTAACGTGGTCATGGAGATAAAAAATTGCGTGTCCCCCACTCTGACGTCTGCGCGCGTGCTAAAATCTTGAAAACAGCTGAACAAAACAGGTACGGTACGACGTCTGGTCCTGGTGATGAAGGAAAGAGACGCCAGCGAGGCATTTATTTACTTCAGTATATTTTAGCAGGCGGTTCTGATTAATCTCCAATTCGATAATAGCTATGAATAATCTATACATTGATTTTCTGTGGAATTTAAGTGCATATGACATGAAAACTTACCTATGAGCTTTTTATGATCGTGTATTGAAGACCATTTATATTATAATATAACTAAGGAAATTTAAATTTGCCAATAAGCGTGCAGGAAAAGTGAATCATGCTCGGGAACGAATTGGAAAATGCCTTCACCAGGCAAACAAAAACTGATAAATAATTATTTCCAATAAAATATAACTGACAGCGAAGTTTAATACGAAATATGAATGAAATAAACAACCCACAGAAAGAAACAGTATTGTGTTTAAGCAAAAAGTATGGTGCTTCAAAGAAATTTTAAGGTAAACAGCCGCAAATGACATACCCACCATTATATACACAACTTTTATAATTATTTGACCTGGCCCTTCTAGTTTATTACGCGTTACTCAATCCGGTGTATAATAATTTCACAGCACACATCCGAGGATGTACGTAAACTATCGTCTTAAATATCGAGCCAAAAGTGTAGATAGATAAGCGGCAGACTAAAATTATACTGAAGTAAAATGTCAGTTTACGTACAAACCTTTGTAGTTTGTAGTTTGTCTTCGCTCGAGCAAGAACTAGAAGTGCTGATAATCGCGGGTTTCGTGGCTAAAACACACATTGTTTACCGCTAAACTTGAAGTTCAACACCGTCCTCTCAGGATGCATGTCCGTGGTATCACATTGCTCCTTCTGTTCTGCGTTTTACGTGGGGAAAACGCTTTATATTTCCAAAACATTGAGCTGTTTTCGGTTTTCACAAAAATTTTAAAAATTCCCAGGTGTACTGTGGCTGCAAAGTCAGCATATTATTCGCTGGCTGACGAGTTTTGTGAGAATTGCTATTTTCATCGGGGAGTGTTGGCTATGGTGTTGGCAACATTTTTTATTGTTTTACCGTAGTTATATTATAAAACAACTACCGTATGGATTTTTTCCGTGCATGATGCTCTTATTCTGCACTTGGGATGTTGCTCAACTTTTGAAAAGCTAAAAAACTCGCCTATCGCGGCTCGTGATTTTATTACGCTTTTCGAAAGTGTCGCAACATCCCTCGTGCCAGAGTAAGAGAATCATGCACGAAAACCATACGGTATTCCTTTATTGAAATAATGGGGTAAAAAATTTGTTACCTTGCTTCGTTCGGCAAATATACAAGTTTGTTTAACATGTAGGTGTAAAGTATCATACGTATGACACCACTATTCATAATGAATTTTTATAAAGCATCTTTATACATTACACCGTCCATTATACATTATACATCATAGAGTGACCATGGGTAACAGGAACCGATATTTATTTGTCATCATTTCAACCTCAGTACAAAATGACATAATAAGAAATTGCCAATAAGAAGGCATGGTTGAAGGTATGGTCAACAGGAAAAACACTTGTTATAAGACCAACGCGATTGACCATGCAAATCGACTAATAGATTAATTCGTATTTATTTTTCGGAATTGATGCACTGAACACTTACTTTCTGCGTGGGCTTTAGGAACAGGGATAACTGATAGTTTTGAAAATAATTACTCTTTTATCTAGCAAAGTCGGAGAGTTCCCCCGTTGATGCTGACGAATAAAGTCGTCTGCATGCATGGCTGGAGTAAACTTACTGTCAGCTATGGATGCGTGATGAGCGTAGCTGTTTTATTTCAAACTAGATCGAATCAAATACGGTGCATGGTGGTGTTTTTGTGCATGCACCTGGTATGTTGAATATGGCTAACTGGCCATGGAAATACGCCAGATGCAAAACGTACAGTTCCTGTTTGATAACACGTATCGATTTACACTGAGTAACTCAAGTGACAATCGTAAATTCTCTGATAAAAAAAACTGGCTAAAATCATAAATATTTGTTGCCTGGCATAAGGTGTCGCCTTAAAAGGCAAAGAGTGACAAGACGCTTTCAAGTACTTCTAGTGCCGTTTTGATTGTGCATGTGGTTGAGGAGAAGAACGTGAAAAACTTGAAGAACTCCCACCAAGCTGTCTTGGAGATAATAAGACATAAATCTTCACACATAACACCACGGTTAGCGAACGCTCAACAAGAATAGATATTTTCAAGCTAGTGTCAAGAAAAACGACATACAATTTTGAATAATTCTAGTCTAAATCACGTTACTAAACTTTGTTTTATAAACCACTACCGCGTTTATTCCAAGGTCACAACGTGCACAAATCTTGATATCATGAAACATATATGAACGAGAACCTATTGTATAGCTAAAGTAATTATAAACTTAATCAAGTATTTCTTAGTCAAAATTTTTGATACGAATGATAGCGATATAAGTAAAAAAAAATGATGCTAGAAAAATGAAAATGATGCTAGTATGGCGTCGAAACGTCGTGAAAAAATAAATAAAAACTTATATCGCTATCATTCGTATCAAAAAGTAATTATATGTCGAAGAAATCGCTTGTGAAACCATTGGCTACATAGTTGTAAGCGATATGAAACAAATTATTGTCCATTTTATCAAGAAGCAAACGTCAAATTTGTTTATATGTTTTATATGTTTTGTATTTGACTGACATTTAATGAGCAACCACGTCGCATATTTCCATATCAATCAATTTTTCCCTCGTAATAGCACAGTCGTTAATTTCATTTGTGTTTTCAAACACGTCATTTTCACACGTGTGAAAAAACCTTACTTAATTTTATATCCGGCCAAACTATACACAGTGACTTCGGGCTTTTTATGGAAGACTTTAAAAACACTATTTGGATTTTACCGCGTTTAACCTAGACTTGCTCCAAGTCTCTCTTTCTCTGATATTTACTTTGTAGTATTATGCAATATACACGGCCTGCGGTACGCAAAAAAACGGAAGAGGGGAGAGGGGAAGAGACTTGTCAACTCCGGACATCGGAAGCTATAAGAGTTCCCATTATGTTTGATATAAATTCACCTGTTCACAATTGGACAGGCACAACCCTCTGGTACTCACAATAGACAGTACGCGAGGACCAGAGAGAGATTTGAAGCAAGTCTACTCAAACTGGCGATTGCGTACTGGTCTACTGTGCTCACTAAAGGGCGAACCTGTTCAATTTTGAACAGGTGAATTTATATCAAACGTGATAGGAACTCTAGCTACCTGTGTCCGGAGTTGACAAGTCTCTCTTTCCCCTCTCCCCTCTTCCGCTTTATTGCATAATACTACAAATGCCAGAGAAAGAGAGATTTGGAGCAAGTCTACGTTTAACCCAGAAAATAGACCGATTCAGTCTTGTATGCAAATTGCCCATTTTAATGTTTACATATACTGTACTTCTGAGAGATGGTTTGTTGTGTGTGCCCAAACATGAACACAAACAACAATGGGTTCTTATGGCAATAATCACACAAACTACTAATTAACATCTCTAACAAGTACATGTAAACATTGAAATGGGTAATTTGCATGCGAGGCTGAATCGGTCTATTCATAAAAATTCAATAATAGAATCATTATCGTGCATGCAATTATTAAGTTTATGTAAGGGTTATATACCTTGAACGAGGTCAATATGCTAGTTATTGACCCGAGGAGCCGTAGGCTCCGAGGGCTAA
>JAOTOK010093066.1:0-15096 GCA_025770025.1 Virgularia gustaviana | reverse complement strand
GAGTGACCAAGGTCGGTTACTCCTATTGGTTATTTGCGTAAATATACAATGGGCACGTGATGACGAAGGTGCACAAACTTGCATAAACCTGACCAATAACATAGATAATGGTTCTATAAAGATAATGGTTCTCTAAAGCTTCCAGACCACCGTTAACATTACTGTTTTTCAGAATTATATTTGTAAAAATATTATTTAGCACGTTTTTAAGTACATAAATAGAAAGGTAGAACTGCATATTCGCTCTGATTCAAGGGTTTTTGCAGATATTTCCGTGGGAAATGGTGTTTTAGCAAAGTTGTGTTATGCGCATTGCGCACTTTTTAATGTATAATATTTTATTGTATTAAAATATATATTATACATTATCCTGCGAATATAGAAGTTCAAAAGTAAACAAAGCTTGTGTTTACATTAGCCCCTGTAACCTATTTTAATCGTAGGCGAGCGATTTCCGGCGGAACAAACGTCACGCTACACGCGGGCTGTTCCCTCCCTCAAGGGTATTGGAGCTAAGTCCCGTGGATAGCGTTCGGAGGTCCGAAATGCCGCCAAGAGCGTAAAGGGTGCGATGTTCTCGAGGACGCTAACTAGCTGAGGGAAGCACTGGCCACGAACCTTTTGACTTTTCTCAATAAATCCAACGTTTTTCCCCAATTGTAAGTATATTTTAGAGAATTTACTGGGTCAAAGACAGATAAATTTGTTCTGTGAGAGTCCGTGTGACACACCAGGCGCTATTTTTTATTTTGTTTACACCTGACAAATTTACTCCGTCACCATATACGAATTACTCTGCGACGTTCCCGATCTTATAAATAAGGAATCTTTTCCTTCGATCGCTTTTGAGTATAAAAACATTCGCATTCGTCGGCGGTTGGTATAAACTACGCGGCTTCGATATTTCTAGCGCTAGCTTCGAACGCGAACGAGTTGTGTAGGACGGGGTCGCTGTGTAATAATAATACTGCGTAATAATAGGATAGTATATCTGGCTGACAGCGGTGAAAAATACGACAAAGCGTACCACTATCAGCCGTGGCAAATGTTAGAATCTGGTGAAATTCCACCATCAAAAAAATCCACCACAATTTAAATTATTCACCGTTAATTTTCTGCTTTGGTACGTGGAAGCATCCTCCCTTACGTAACACCGTTGCATCATGGTGGACAAAGTTCATCATGTGGAATTGCTTTGTAAAAACATTGAAGAAACCTTACGAATATTTGTGAAAAAGTTTGGTTTCAAGCTGTACTGCAAGCTAACAACAGACGCTACAAGGAAAAGTTATGTTCTCAAACAACAATCCATGTTACTCGTATTAAACGAAGGATGCCGGGACACCGTGTATAATATCGCTTTTGAAACAAGAACAGATGTTTGCAATTTATTGAAAAACTTTAACGACGATGATATATTAGAAGAAGCAAGAATAACAAACGATAAAAATGGCAGTGTTGTTTCTGCTTTGGTTAGGAGCCCAGTTGGGAATGTTGTGCATACTTTGCTAGATTTATCAAAATATAACGGACCCTTTTTACCTGGTTATGTAACATGTACAACTTGTACAGTCCCAGAAGGTAGTGGTGATGACATAACACAGCCAGACATCAGAACATCATTGACACATTATGACCATATCACGTACGCTTGCTATGCTGGTACATCGTTAGCCGTCATTAAATGGTATGAAAACCATTTTGGTTTTTTACGGTTCAACATCAATAGCTCTGAAGATGCAACAGACGGTTATATCGTGAAGAGTGAAGACGAAAAGCTAGCAAGCTTTGGTATGAGGTTGACGGCAATGGAATTCTGGCAGTGTGCCGAGATTGGGTTGCAGTCTGGCAAAGGGCCGGGAGCTAAGGTGAAGCTAGTCTTAGCCGAACCACTTCCTGGTCAAGGTAAACAAAAAATTAATGTAGAGCAAGGTTGATTTCCTCTCATGTCTTGAGCAATATTGATATCATGCTTGGTTGATGGTTCAGCATGTCTTGACCAATATTGATATCATGATTCAATCAAGGTTGATGGTTTTAATAATCATGTGTTGAACAATATTGATATAATGGTCGATCAAGTTTGATGGTTCATCATGTCTTGAACAATATTGATATCATGATTGATCAAGGTTGATGGTTCATCATGTTTTGATCAATATTGATATCATGATTGATCAAATTTGATGGTTCATCATGTCTTGAACAATATTGATATCATGATTGATCAAGGTTCATGGTTCATCATGTCGTGAACAATATTGATATCATGATTGATCAAGGTTGATGGTTCATCATGTCTTAATATTGCAATCATGATTAATCGAAGTTGATGCTCCATCATATGTTGATCAATATGATCTACACTAGGTTTTTAACTATGCTCAGTGTTCTGTACATTTTGTGACCAAATGTTCACCAATAATTTGACCATATTGATTTTATTTCACGTTTAGGTCCTAACCAAGTACAGTCCTTCCTTACGGAACATGGTGAGCCTGGTGTACAGCATATTGGTCTGCATACAGAGGAAATGTTGGGTGTTGTTAGTACACTGAAAGAACGAGGAGTGAGGTTTATTACGCCACCAAAAACTTATTACTCTGAGGTGAATATATAAATATGATGGTACATGTATATTTCATGGACCATTCTGTGTTAGTTTGGCCTATCTATCTTTGAATAGTAATTGTATCAATTCTATCAATATTTTAGGAAATTGGAAAGCACGAAGAAGCAGAATTTTTAGGTGTTCCATTTGATGAAATTGTCAATTTAGGAATTCTTATAGACTCTGAATTTGATGATAATATTGATAACATGGAAGATGAAATCAAGACTACATTTGGAGAAAATAATACATGCAACATAGCAACAAAAAGGTGTTTATGTCTTTTAAAAGGCCTTTTTGTGTTCTTTTTTAACATAGCTTTTTCGTAGACTCTTACATGTGAGATGACTAGTGTCTTGTTAGGCAATGAATGCCATATTAGAGAAGCCATTTGTAATATCTATTGCAACGTTAACACCAAGTTTGTTTTGTAGGTTCTTAATGCAAGCTTTTACAAAGCCGATATTTGATAAGGAGACATTTTTCCTTGAAATTATCCAAAGACATGGTGCAACAGGTTTTGGTGCTGGAAATATTAAAGCGTTATGGATGGCTATTAATGCACATTTGAAAATTGTTTAAAAGAAAGTTTGTTGACAAACTGCACTTAATTTTGCAAGCATATATTTGTCTTATTTTATTATTTACAACTATTTAATCTGGAATAGTTTATTTCTATTATATTTTATTATTTAATTAGATGTTGCTCAATTCAATGACAAATGGAACTGTTTTGTGTTACCCAGGGTAAAATCCAAATGGATTCTGCTGTTCAGATTCTGGGTTCATTGCCTGAATTACAGATGAATCCATTCCTTGAATTCCGGGCTCTGCAGGCCTCCCTGGATGCAAGATTATATTCCCTGAAAATTCCAATCCCTGGAATCAGATTCCAATCCCTGGATTCCTGAGTCCAAACCCTGGATCCCAGGTGCTTATCCCTGGATTACAGATTCAAATCTGGTGTGAGATTCCACCATAGTCAATAGAGGGATGGTTGGGGAGCTTTGAAGAAATTCAATAGAACTCATTAGCCCTTTCATTCCCAATGTTGACATTCAACTACTTAATAATAAGTAGTTTACTACACATGTCTAATGCCAGCCATGCATTTTACCCTGTCTAACACCAGATGTATTCTACCCTGTCTAATGCCAGACAATTTTACTCTGTCTAACGCCAGACGATTTTAGTTGTCAAGGTTAGAACTCCCAGAGATTTAGATACGAAAGGGTAAAAGTCTCTCTCCCTTAACCTTCTCATTCCCAATGTTGCCATTTGACTACTTATATATTTTACTCTGTCTAACACCAGGGGCCGGTTGTTCAAAGCTGGGTTAGCTTAACCCTGGGTTAGTGAAAATTTGAGGATCAAATTTTCAGGCACCTACTTTATGAGGCACAGTTTCTTCTTAACAGAACAGTTAGGAATTCGTTGAGGTGTTAAAAAAATAATTTTAAATGAAAAATATTGATTCTGGTACAGTCAAATAAAACAGTGGGTTAACTTTTAACCCTGGGTTAGCGCTAAGCCACCTTTGAACAACTCAGCCCAGGTGTATTTTACTCTAACGCCAGACTATTTCACTCGTCAAGGGTAGAACTCCCAGAGGTTTGGGAATGAACGGATTGGCTTGGACCACTAAGCCTGGACACCACCTCACATTCACAAAAGCAATTAACATTTCCATCTTACATCAGATTCTACACATTATTGCATCATTAAATTAATACGAGCCTGCACATCATTGTTTATTAAGTCAGTGGCTCAAAATGTTAGTTACGTGATGTAGGTAGTTTGGTCACAGCTAAATAATTTGATCTCTGCTACTGATTACTTGGAAACCGGCAATTTGTAGTTCTTTAATCTGTTGATCGCGGTGGCTGTTGTGTTCAAGTGTGGTGGACCTTCAGTCAACCACGGGTAGGTTGTACTTTTCTGGAGAATACTATTGTATTTGATGGTGTAGAAATTTCCATGTACGTTTATTTGCTTTCGTTTTTAACTCGACTGTTTTAATTGTGTTTGTATGTTACTTTTATACAATTGTACTACAAGCATTGAAGCAACGTGTACATCACGCAATATTTTCAATACGCTACACTAACACAAGGACCAGTGATTCACGACTACTGAAATTTGAATTTCCATTCCTTTTTCATCTGTCTGATTTTCATAAAAGCAGTAAAACCAGAAACCCAACCGTGAACTGAAAGCTTTGAATATACAGAAACAATACCATTATTATATTATTATTATTATAAATCTTGTTAGTTGTTTACAAATATTTTCTAGATTGCATTTGATATACAGTCGCTTATTATCTAGAAATATTATTCAAACCAATTGTACATGTAAAGCAATTCTATTACAAGACACAAGCCCGTTTCTTTGGCTTTGCCTAATTTTAAGAGGTTATTTTATATTTAATTTTAATTTGCAATTTCAAGTCATTCTAATGGCCATATTTTTATTAAATTTGATACACTTGAAATATTTGATATTATTGTTCTCAAACCTAGGATAACACATGAAATTAGATTTCCAGACGTCTGCTTTGATGTCTGTTTCTTTAATTTGGAATTTCTACAACTTTTCACCAGGTCATTGTTAATCTAATTCTATGATAAGGGTTGGTAGAGTGGTAGAGTACAATTTTCTGGTAGATTGTGACATCATTAACCCACTGTCGGCCAAGCCTTCCCCAGTGCCAAGTAAAATCATCTGGCGTTAGCCAGAGTAAAATACCAAGACTGCTGGTTGCTGTCAAAGGGTTAATAAGTAGTCAAACTTGTTCATGAAAATTAATGAAAAATCATATTTGTCTAAGTATTTTTTATTTATTCATTCAATAAAAAAATATACTGATTTCCTATACTAATATGATTTTTATGATATACATCATGATGTGTACAGGTCATGGCGGAAGCTCCACGACTGCCAAATGGTCGTATTGACTTAGATCACCCTCGGTATGTTCAAACAACATTTTGGGGCCGAGCAAAACACTTCTTTACTGTAACTGATCCAAGGAATTTACTGCATTCCGAGGCTGAACTAGATCGATGCAAAAACCTCTTACAAAAATACAGGTAATTGGTAAAAACATTATAATATTATCATGGTCCATAGCTGTGTAAAAATAAATGGACAAAGACGCTAATGTGATGTTGGGACCAACCCATTATTGCATATGGTTAACTATGAATATGTCAGTACTGGGAATGCGATATGACACAGACTGTACAAAAATGTTTGGTTGACATATTTTTATGTTTATTTGCTTAGAAATGGCGAAGAACCAACAGGTACATCAGATGAAGATATTTGGCATGCTAAGAAAGTTTATGAGTCGGCTTTCCATCCAGAAACTGGTGATAAAATGTTTATTGTTGGTCGAATGTCAGCTCAAGTGCCTTGTAACATGACTATTGTTGGATGCATGATGACTTTTTACAAGTAAGTGTGTATTAGTTAGCTGTAGAACAAAAAGAAAAGTTAGAGAGATTTGCCAGTTCATTGCCTTGCAAGATTAATTAGTTTTATTTGTAACCCTTACTTATGTCAGAGGGGCTCAACAATAGGGGTAAGGTTGTTAGTGTTTGGGTCAAAGGGTAGATTTAAGTTTGGATTATGGGTAGGATTATGGTTAGGGTAATATATTGAAACATTAATGTGTACAACCTTTCATATAGCCTAAAATGGTAACAAGTTCACAATCAGGTGATTGACTCGACATTAGTAACACAACTCAACTTAAAAAGTTACTATTCATATGACCCAACGTTTCGACACTCCTGTCTAGTGTCTTCATGAACCGACATGATGGCGGGCTTTTCCCCAATGCCTATTTACACTTAGTAAATACATGATGATATCACAGGGTTGTCTGTATAAAAGGGACTTTGTTACCACTGCAGTTCACCCCTAATAAAGACACTAGACAGGAGTGTCGAAACGTTGGGTCATAAACAGCAACTTTTCAAGTTACTGTACATTCAAAAAATCTCTAAACCAGAGTTGCGTTTCCAATGTCGAACCTTTCACATGTTGGAGCACCAATATATGAGATCATTATTATGCAAAACCAATATTTAAGACCATAGATCAGACTAGGAATATCTGTCACCATGAATATCTTAGATAATTAATAGGGGAACTAAGAGTCAACACTTGTAAAGTCTAAGGTCAATATTAGACAAGAGCAATATTTCTTTCTTACAGAACTGTTCCACAGGTATTGTTTTGGCAATGGATTAACCAGTCTTTTAATGCTATTGTAAACTATACAAACAGAAGTGGAGATAGTCATATCACAAACCAGTGAGTTCAAATGCGATATAAAACACTATCATGATTTTGTGTGTGTGTGTGTGTGTGTGTGTGTGTGTGTGTTTCGTTACTTTGTGATGGTGACAAACATAATTGTTTGAATGGTAAACATCAATATTTGAATAAATGAAAATAATAAATATATAACATCGAACTAAGGTTCATTTCTTCAATTCATTTGTCTCCTAGACAACTTGGGCAAGCATATGTTCTAGCAACCACAAGTGCTGTCGCGGTAGCTGTAGGACTAAACTCATTGGTCAAGGTACTGTACAACAAAATTGCTTACATACTTACCAACAACTGTTAACTTTATGTGGAGTGCCAGGCAAAAACAACTCTTAAATAATTCACCTCAGTGTAGATGAAGAAGTCCAGGTACTGGCGAAGATTTTGCTACAGTATGATCCAGAGAGAGCAGAAACTGTACTTTACTGATTATGGTATTATTTTGTACAGAGAGCTCCACCGCTTGTTGGCAGATTTGTCCCTTTTGCTGCTGTAGCATCGGCCAATTGTGTAAACATCCCATTAATGAGGCAGAGGTAAATATCTTGTATTTAATAGTTTCTCCATTAATAGCAGTTGGAGTGCATTGTTTTTGGAATCTGGTTAACCCTTTGGGGTCAGACTGGGTCATTACAAATTTTACTCTGGCTAAGCAGGTAATGCCAGATGATCTTACTTGTCGATGTGGACTCTTCTCGACCTCAAAGGGTTAAAAAACTGTCTGTTTAAATCTTTGGGGTCGGACACAGTCTTTACAGATTTTACTCTGGCTAACACCAGACGATTTTACTCGTCAATGTGGAACCTGTGCACTATAAAGGGTTAATATAAACCAATTCTATGCTTATCTGTTTCTGTGCATGTTACATATTTATTTAGAGAACTAAAGAATGGAATTCCAGTTTATGACAAAGAGGGTAATAAACTTGGCACATCTAAGGTATAATCACTTACACCTATCAAAAACCACCGAGTAACTGCCTAGAAATTATAATACTGACAAAAGGATAATTTTGAACAATGCTTTATCAATCCTAGTATGCTGCAAAGTTAGCTATTCCAAGTGTTGTATTATCACGAGTCATTATGACAACACCAGGCATGGGTAAGACCGTAAGACACATATATAATGTTTTTTACTTTAATATGTATAGTGATATATTTGTTAGACTGGTTTAAAATGATTTCTTTGTTTCTAGTAATGCCTCCTTTTGTCATGAATCGACTTGATGCAACATCATTTATGAAGGTGGGCGAGATTTATTTGCTTTCCTTAGTGGAAATCCTAGACAAGATCCTGTAAGATCCTACAAGATCCATTCCTGTAGGATCCTGGTGTGTAAGATCTTGTAGGATCTTGTAGGATTTTGTAGGATCTTGTGCAAGATCCTGTGGGGTCCTATAATATGCTGTTTAGGATCCTATTTGTTTTAGGATTTTGACATGATCCTAATGAACCAAACATAATCTGAAACAGGATCTTATAGGATCCTATAGCACCCTATAGTATCTTGTACAGGATCCTACAAGATCCTATACAATCCTACAAGATCTTATATACTAGGATCCTACAGGATCTTGTAGGATCATCCTGCCTAAGATTTTTACCAGGGTATGTACTTCATTTGAGTATGTATTCTTTTGTAAAAATGGTTTGCTTTTGTGTTTTCTAGGCGATGCCATGGGTAGCTTCACCAATCCAAGTTTTTCTGGTTGGTTGTTGGTAAGCTTTCTAGTTTATTAATTCCATATTATGAGTATTATCTGTTACATAAATAAAAAAGAATGAGAGCTCTTTGCTTAACGATTGATCTTGTCCTTTTCAATTTAGTCTGGTGTTTGCAACACCATTGTGTTGTGCAATATTTCCGCAACGATTGTAAGTAGGATTTCCAAGTTTTCATTTTCATTTACCAAATTTAAATTACTTTAATTTTAACATTTTTATTCTCTTGTCAAAATTAAGTACTCGGTTTGTTTTTATTTTTAGTTCTCTCCATTTCCATCACCTGGAGAAAGAGTTACAAGAGGAACTGAAGGCAAAAGACCAAACTTATGATTATGTGTATTTTAACAAAGGATTATAACCAGTTTGTCTCAGTACATGCATCAATCAGCATGCTCGACAAACAACCATATAGTTAATAATGATAATCAATTCAATATTTAATTTTTTATTCACAATCTTTATGCTATATATTCTTTTATGGTAATGTATATTGTAAAAGGAATGAAATTAAAAAATATGTACACAAAAATTGAGAATATCAATGAAATGTCCAGTTGAAATGCTAAAGACAGTAAACATATATATAGAGAGAGAGAGTTCACTGGCTAAAGATAGGCATCTTGTTTACAATTTACCTGCTCACTAGCAAAATATTCATAAGAACTTCAGTTGCTTGCATTTTAGCACGAAAGGGCATTAACTAAAAAAATGATTTCCTGAACCCATTTGGTAGTAAGTTTTTGCATGATTACACCTTAAACTGACCTTACACTCAGCAAATTATTGTATATTAGTAACACATGCTTCTGTTCTGAAATTTTCAGGGATATTGTGAAAAAATCTGTTTTATGTATTGGATATGATTGGATCTAGGTCATGTCGGACTGTTTAAGATTTGGTATCAACGAGAAACTGAAAGCTGGATAAATGAAGCTAGTGCCACGTAATATAAACGAAGACGAAAACTAAGTCACATGTTCCCGCCAAAATGAAAATCTTTTTTTTATCACACTCACTCACTCAGACATTATCATTATGTAATTTTATATCGAGTCATTCGCTTGGACCTTTTATAACATTTGATGGCTCTTAAAAGAGCCGTTTTGTTTGTTGAGTGGAGTTGATGTTGTCAACTGTTTAAGCTCGTTCACCACGGATTCGGCGGGCGAGTTGGATGTCTTTTGGCATGATGGTCACTCGCTTGGCGTGGATGGCGCACAAGTTCGTGTCTTCGAAGAGGCCGACAAGGTAGGCTTCGCTTGCTTCTTGAAGAGCCATCACAGCTGTGCTCTGGAATCGCAGGTCAGTCTTGAAATCTTGAGCGATCTCACGAACCAAACGTTGGAAAGGAAGCTTGCGGATCAGAAGCTCGGTCGACTTCTGGTAACGACGGATTTCTCGAAGAGCGACAGTTCCTGGCCTGTATCTGTGAGGTTTCTTTACGCCTCCGGTGGCTGGGGCACTCTTACGAGCGGCCTTTGTTGCGAGAGTTTTACGTGGAGCCTTTCCACCAGTGGATTTACGAGCGGTTTGCTTGGTACGAGCCATTTCTTCCTTTTCTTCTGAGAGTAGAGAACAGCAGACAACTTGACTTCGTGAATGTTGAATTCGCAATGAAAATTCAAAATTTTGCGCGCTCAATTTATTCCAAAATAACGCGATGCTGATTGGTTAACTCGGGTAGAAACTATGAGTTTTGATTGGGCAATGTGTAACGATATCTGATTGGCTAAAAACGTAAATTTTGATCCACTTTGCTCTTGAAGCTCGTTCAAGTTTTGAAATTATTAAAAAAAGCTTTATTTTCTTGTAGATAATACGTAAAACTTCATAAAACAACTAAAATAGTAAACAAGTGAAGTAAACGAAGAGAAGTGGAATGACATCTAATAGTAGAGGTGAGTGAAATGAAGTGCAGTGAGTGGAGAGAACTGGAGAGAAGTGAAGTGTACTGCAGGAAAGGGATGGAATGAGTTATATAATATTGAATGGCTGTGTGGCTTCCAGAGTGAGGCTTTAGTGACAGGGTATTTATTTTGGAAAGACTTTGTCAGGGACCGCAGAGCATATTTTTTAAGGGGGGGAGTTACCAACTGCCGAAGACGACAGAACATTGGGAGGGCGGTGGCACTCTCCAGGGGGCTTTGAAGTTGAGACCCCTGAAAAGCAAGGCATGAGGCAAATCTTGAATTAGGTAAAATTAACCCAGTTTGAAATACATCCGAAGGCTCGATATATCATATTATGGACCTTGTAACATGAAACAACAGAAATTTAAAAATCCATATTGTCAATATTATTGGGGGCTATAAGCCCCCCTGACACTGTTCCACGGTCCCTGTTTGTTGGTTAGTACCAGGGTATTTATTTTAGAAAGACTTTGCATGTCAGTTGGTGTCAGGGTTTTTATTTTAAAAAGACTTTGCACGTTGGTTACTGGTAGGTTAGTACCAGGGTATTTATGTTGGAATGTGTGTCGTTAGTGCAAGGGTATTAATTTTTGTATGTTGTTCTGTATGGTTTTATGTTACATATATACGGCAAGCGAGGGGTGTTGAATAAATGTATATACTAGTTTTAATTTTGATTTGGAATGCAAAGAAATTTTAAGGGGGGTTACAATGGCTTCTCTGTTCTGGTTCAGAATGCCCTCAAATGGGATTATAAAGTAGAGTTTTTTTAGGAAAGTTCCCAAGAATGCAAAATTTGTTCAACGTTAACATTAGGTGCCTGCTTTTGTTATGACATAGTCAATAGAGTAGATGGTCTGGAAACGTCCTAAAAATTCAATAGAACTCATTATCTATGTTGAGTTAGGTTTATGCAAAGGTTGTGCACCTTCGGCATCACGTGTCTAAATGTATTTAGCTGAGGTCAGCCAATGACGACCCGAACGTGTCTATTGTTCAATCTTACTGGTGAGTGACCAGGGTCGGTTACTCCTATTTGTTGTTTTCGTAAATATACAATGGGCATGTGAAAATTAAGGTGCACAAGCTTGCATAAAGCCGAACAATAACTTCGATAATGAGTTCTATTTAATTGCAGTGAAGTGTTCAGACCATCTACTCTATTGACTATGGCTATCAGCAGAGTGATGCACAGAAGCAAAAGAATCTGTAAACCCCCTTTAAGGTAAGAATACCCTGACCACACCCGTACCCCTCCCTCGGTTAAAAGATCCCCGGATAATTACGTAACAAAAGATAATCAATCACATGAACGGAAATATGTCGTTGCAGCCAATCATGATCGAGCTAAAAGGACCATGTGGTGAGGTTTTAAATTCAAAAATATAAAAGTTTGACCCAAGAAGCAAGCACAAGAGTATTATGTGTTTTGTTGAACTTGATGGGAAGAGCTTGGTTTTATCGGTAATTACGATAGAAAACTTACCGAGAAGCGTTCATTTCAATTCTGAAATGGTAAGTAGACTCTACGTGTGTTCCTTCTATGTAAAAATACAGTGTTGTGTAATGTTTGTGAAGTATAAATTAGTATATTAAAAGTCGAGATCACCATGGCAAATGGTTCGCTGAGTCGAACGCCCTTCGGTTGATATTTTGTCGATGCAACCGCTAGTTAATTCGACGTTTTAGTTCTATATTTCTTCACTCAAGAAAGCCTAAATGTTTACTAAAGCCTGAGGACATTATTCGTTCGAATTTAGTCTCGCATTTTGTACGGAATAAAAGAAATCTAAATCGTCGATCGGGCTCGTGAAATTGACTACGGTCTCGGAGCACGTGTACGTAGTTGTGGATTTCCTTCGATAAATATGTTTCAATTTCGATCTAATTGCGATCTAATTTGCTCTAATTGTCCAAATTTGTACATCAACATGCGTTGTCTTGTACTTGACTTGTGATTTTAAATAAATTTACGTGAAATATACGTTCACTCAGTTGACTATTTATTTGTCACAAACTTAGAATGGTTGTATTTTAAAAACCAAATCCTGTACAATATGTACAAAATGTTGGATAGACGGAAAAATTATATGATATTTAGTGCTAAGTAAAATATATTGTGATATCAGTTTTTAACAAATTTTTAAATTTTTCTTACAGGACCATCAACCATTGCTCAACCCATGACCACCATCTAATACCAATGGAAGAGAAAAATCTTAAAAGTGTGTGTGGTTCTCTCAAATCAAGATGCAACTGGTGCTCTTTCATTAGACTAGGACAACCAGAAAACTAGTTAAGTATTACTAGAGTAACTACTTAACTATAGTTTAGGATATACATGATGAAATAAAAATACACCAGTATTTTCAAGTTAAATAGTGCATGGTAGCTTAACTTGAAGAATAGCATCTTGGTTTCATTATATAAGGCTCACAAGACACATCTCAAAAAAGGCACACTAAATGTAATTTAATTCTCTAGCTAAGGCCATCCCCTTGTTTTGAATAATTGCGATTTATCATGTCTTTCTATGTTGTTGTGTTGAAATTGTTGTTACAGTTGCTCAACTGCTAGAAAATCATGTCCGAATCGGTTATTTAAAACGTCCAGAATTTCAATAAATAGAAAGTGTTTAGTCCAATTTAGTGGCGGACTATTGCTGTAGTGTTTCTGCCTAAATTTGATAGTGGTGTGGATGTTGGCTCATTTCTCATCCAAGATGTGCTCAGTTATTGTGTAAGCATCCACATTTGAATATCAATTTTGAATTTGATGCTCTGGTTTTGATAGTTTTCTTCAGGCAATTTGTGTGCCCCCTGCACAATTTTCACATTTGTTTTGGTTGATAAGCAAAAGCAAAAGACAGGCGCCACCTTTTGCTTTTGTTTTTTCTTCTTAAAACAAAGCAGGGCCTTCATGCATGCATGACCATGCCAAGAAAATTGTCAGGATTTCCGGTGTCATTTACACTGGATTGAAGAGCAATTAATTCAAATTTGATCTTCAGCCATTGTTGGTTTATGCAGTTTCTACTACAATATTAACTATTTGGCTGCCTAAATTGTACTTAAACACTTTATTAGGTATAAAAAAATTTGGCAAATGATTTCAAATGCAACGGCACAAATAATTCTTGCCTTAGTAGTCCAAATATGATCAATAAAAGTTAAGATAGGAACAAGAAAAAAAATGTAATAAAAAAAAACACAAACGAGATCTGGTGAGAGGACCCACCACTTGGAACCGAAGGAAATCGCTGGCGTCACCGAACAAGGTTAGAGTTTAAAATGTATGTGTTAGGAAGTAAAGATAGATAGTTTATAATTTTAATGGGTACAAATTGTACTCTTGCTGGTGGACAACCTGGTTGAACATGCTGGACTGGTGAAGTACCTTAAAGTTGGCTTCTGGTTTATGAAGAAATAGGTCATAATTCAAAGCACACATAGTTTTTTGTTTTTTAGTATAATTATAACTCGTTTCTGGACAACTTAGGTACTAAATTATTGATCCTGTATATAATTTTAGGCCAGGTTTTTTTTAACAAAACAGTTAAGGGAAATGAAATGTATTATAACAAATAATCTGAGTAAAGTCTATCTGCTTTCTTGTAAATATAGACATAGTTAGGACCTACGACTTTTTTATTTTACTTTTTTGTGTGCTTTGAAAGTAATGGGTATAGTTGGGGGTAACGACGGAAGATTCATCACAGGTTTGAATTACATTTTTTTTGAGGCAGTTCAGGACCATGGCGATCAGGCTTTACAGCACAGTTCAGTTAGGAATAATATAAATTAAATAATAATATACAATCTAGAAAGATGTTACTGTGAATTTCACATAACTTAGACAAAGGAGCAACATCAAACTTTGATGTTTTCCCAAAATGAAATAGATGGTATCAGCTGTTTCACCATGATGTAAAAACATGGTTTAAACATGACACCACCCGTTTTTAGGATTGGTCCTTTTTTGTGCATCAGTTTTTCTGGGTACTTTTTAATTGGTGGTGGCAACTTGAATTTCTACGATGTCACTCGAAGTTTTACACCAAGATCTGGTGAAAAGAAGAACGAAAACAAGTTCTACACCAAGACTTCTTCAAATAGTTAATGTGAATATGTACTAGTTACCTCTCTTTCAAATAAACAAAATTTTACTAATGTTGTTGTTGTTTGTTTTCCTAATTTCATGAAATAAAATTTATTGTGCTTTTGAACTGTTGTATTTTGTGGTGCTTTTTTTTGGCTGGCCTGTTCGTTGTTTTTGGGCTATAAAATAGTCGATATTTTAAACCCTTTTTATCTTTTTTAATCAATACAAACCCTTGTACTATAGCTTTTTATTTATTTTCTTACGTTTAACTAACTTGATGTACCTAGTTAGGATTTGATTATTTATTAAATAAACAAACAACCAAATTAACAACTTGTTTCCTGTGTTGGTTTTTTAGACAGTTCATAAGTTGATAGCATAAAACAACCCTGCCTGCCACAATT
>JAOTOK010092955.1:0-15114 GCA_025770025.1 Virgularia gustaviana | reverse complement strand
GATAGCCATAAAAAACCGAAAAATATACCGATGTGTCCGACTATTGGTACTGTCCGACTATTGGTCAACATACTGTAGTTAGTTTATGCAAATATTCATAAATCTTTACCTTTTTCGTTTAACGGTGCGGTAATGAAATTACTCGGCAAATGCCTTTCTTCTGAGACTTTATCGACTAAAGGCTTCTCAGTTTTTGCCATCTCCATTGGCTTTTTTACAAATGTGTTTTGGGGAACTGTCACAGAGCTCTCAATTTCTTGGCCCCTTGCATGAAGCATACCATCTTTGAAAGAAGCAGAAGAAGGGACGACTTGGCCTTCATCATTGTTGCGTAAAACACAAATATCTTCGCTGAGTTTTGGACAAAATTCCTTTAACGTTTCGTCTTTCATCTCCAAAACTGAATTTTTGGCATCTTCAAGACAATATGTCTCCATTCCCACGACTAGTTTCAACACCAAAACATCAAATAAAAATAATAATATTTATAATAATAATACAATATGATTGATGTAGCCACAATGAAGTTGTCGCGACTTTTGAGACAGATTTCCACCAACTATCAATCAAATAAATTACACATACTATTATGTAGTGGACTTCAGAAAGGCTTAACAATTTGTTTTCCTCCAGAACATTCGGGAAAATAACCAAAAACACCTTTGTCTCAGTCGTTTGTTTGATTATTTATCTTCTAAGAAACAGCTGCCTTTCATATTTTGGCGGGAAGGTCACGTGACTAACCTCGCTAGTGCCCAGACTTCCTTATCCATTTAAACGCGTACAATTCAAATTAGCTACTTCTAATAACCGTGGGAACACTAAACCGAGTTTTGATTTACAGAGACAAGATTTGCCGATTTGCATTTGTTTGTTTGTGTGTACGAACTGTACTTCTTGAAGATAAGCGCTACTGTAATAACATGAATGAAGAAAAGCCTGACACACTACAATATTCCAAGCAAAGACAAATCAATATAAACATTGCTTTCTGTCCCCTGTAACAATCCCAGAAGCCCTTTGAAGCACTTTCTTGAAATGGCTAATTAGGTTATATATATTTTTTTTATTTTTATAATCGACATACTTTGGGCTATTACGCTTTCATGAACGACGTGCTATTTAGCTGTGTGTTTAAAATGGTTGTGTATTATACATGTAAATATTTAGCATCTACGAATCTACAACCGGTTACATTGAACCTGTGACAAAACTTGACGCATTGGAGAGACAAAAAACGAACAATTGCAACCAATAAAGGTCACTAAATATTGCGCCGTAGATATATCATAAATGTCAGTTACAGTTCACAATAAGAAATTATGGAAACTAATTAGATTTAAATGACTTCATTGAATAGTTCAAATTTCTAGCTATATTTTGGTGAAATCATATACTTTTAATCGTGTCAATTATTTTTCATTGTGACTGGTTGGTTAATACCAGAGTCATTATCACTGTTTCTCTTCAGCTTCACTTGTATCATACGTTGGCAAAGTCGCTCTCTCTTTATTTGCTTTCTCCTCATCTTTTACGAAATACCGGACTTGGTAGTAAAAGATTTTGCTGGCGATGCAGTACTTTTTCTGTCACTTTTCGGTCGGTCTCCTAATTTCCTTAGCTCTTCTTTGAGGATATTAATCTTCGCCAAACGACTTTTATTCTTCAGAATAAGCTCATCATTTTCCGCCGCTTTTATATCAATCTTCCTCTCATGGCGATAAATCTCATTCAAGAGATCATCGCACAAGTCTTCTCGCCTTTCCAAATCTTTCCCCAATGAGCGAATTTCAATTTTCAGCATTGTGTTAGCGCATTTCAGCTTGTTCTCGGGTGACATAGCCGGATCTGATTTTAGATATTTTGTGACGTAGTACGTGCCGACAAACAACGCGATCTGACGCACAATCTTTTCTGGTTTCACAGTCGTCTTGCAAGCGAGTGTGCCCGCAAACCGGTGGGTCAGCTGGCGATGAAAGTGATCCTCAAATAGCCCCTTTGCGTCTTCATCGTGGAGCAACTCATCTGAAGAAAATTAAAATTGGATCGGACTTGATTTCTGGATATGAGTATGACAATTTCTACCTCTGGCAAAGAAGTTATAACTTAGAATTGTCAGAATTCGGAATACACGGGTTTTAACTCTAGTGCAAAATGCAACGCTAAAGGCCAAAACACGCTGGACGCGATTCGTCAACGCGACGCGAATTTTCAGATTTCGAATGTAAATAAAAAGGTCTGCTGATGGTATTTTTACCAGATATATAAACAGAATAATTCATACAGTTACACCGCTTTCGAATATTTGAAAAACCTCAGGCAGAAACAAAGTTTTCTGTCACTAAAATTCGAAAATTCGCGTCGCGTTGACGAATCGCGTCTCGTGTGTTTGGGCCTTAACTCAGCGAGGAAAAATCAAAGCAGTGCATTATGTTTCTTTGAGCAGAAATCAGAAATTTTTAAAAACAGCTTACTTGTATGCAAATTCCAGAACAGGAGCACATTGACAAAGAGGTTTTAAATAGACCAACAATAAATAAATCTCCCTGATTAGAGGAATTTTTTGCATTATTCTTGAAAAGATTCTCCTTAAGCAGAAATTTTCATATTTACATAACAAATTACCAAAATACAATTTTTTCAATAGCTTCAATCTGATGCATTGGTAAATACAATGACGTTTTAAACAGCAAATAGAAACATCTCCAGGAATGAATAATGTTAATCGAGTTGGAATTCATATACTATAATATACAGGCCAAAACAGTCGAACTAACTACCCTACTACTGACTAAAGTATGGTACTAAACAAGGGTTATAGATAAAAATGGTTAAACTTTCCAATCCTGTGATAGATTTTCTCCTGAATTTTAAAGCATCTGCATGTATTCCACATTCTCCTCCTTATATATTGCGGATTCCCCTCACATGATGATTCCTGACTCCGCTCCCAGAGATTCCGGATTTTACCCGCTGGATTCCGGATTTTATGCACCCGGATTGTATCCGCTGGATTGCGGATTTCACTCGCTGGATTCCAGATTCTATTCTGTGGATTGCGGATTTTACTCATCGACCGATGCCGGATGCTACAATTTGTTAATTCCGAATTCTGCTCTTGGAACCTAAATTTCACTCACTATTTCACTTCAAATTTTTCAAAGAGTGGGTTTCTGGCAAAATCTGTTTTAGATTATGTTAAAATATGAGAAGGCAGCAGCACTATAGAAACATATAAACCAGAACCTTTCGAGCCCTTTTCCCAAGACAAAACTGCAACAAACGCAACTGGGTGAAACTGAACAGGGTCTAGGAATTCAATAAATATTTGCGCGTTTTTTATGTGTAACACAGTACTATCATATATTGGGTGATTTTACTGATAAGATACACTAGGAGGATAATAATTTTTCTAGTCAATTTTGCCAATAATCTTAATGCACCTGGCTAGCTTACCAAATAATTCTTCCCATTTGTCCTCATCTCTCACCAAACCATTCAACATTGGTTCATCTTTGAAATACACGTCCAGCAAGCGACGCCATAATTCGTTTTTCTCTTGCTCGATCACTTCTGAAAAGTCGAAATTACACTCAACGGTAGCAACGTGGAAGATATTACCGTACAAATCCATAGCCTTGTTGAACGAACTGCAAGCAATGGTTCTACACAGTAAATATTTCAGGCGAAGACTTGCAAGACGTGTTCAAAGCAAGTAGGTGCAGCAAGCGAAACAAAACAACAATAACAAAATCTTTGCCGGATAGCTTTGCTGCGGGTGACCAAACCAAACCAAAACAACGCGAACTTGTGAAAAACCATAGAAACACATGTTTATCATTCGGTTACCTGTGCATGTTTCTTGTCGCTCGGAGCTCTAGCTACTGTCCGAGGCTGAAGCTTGGCTCACAAGAAATAAAGTTGGAACAATTTATAATTTTTGTTTTTACAACAATTAAAAATTTAAAACTAATGAAAATTATTTTTACTTATTGAAATATACGAAAAAAATATTATTTCATGGGTCGGACTTTAAAGTCAAAGTTATAAGTTACATCCACTTGTGCACTCATTTCACCTTCACATGGTACTGCTTCATCTCATAGTGTTGACTGACTGAAATCGCAGGGCCACTTGTTCTAGTCCAGCCAGAGGGCTTACAATTTCATTTGTTGTAACTGCTCCCAGTTATTCTTATGTGTATTTGGCAATTCAACTACATGACAAATTACAATTGACTACATCTACATACTGTTTGTTCCATTCGAAAAAAAATATCATGTATTCCCATAAATCGATTTCATTAATATACATAAACCAATAGAGATCTCTATAAAAGTTCCTTTGAGATCCCACAAAGGTCGTTAGCCGGTCCTATTTTTGTTATCCTGGTAAAATTATGGTAAATATAACAATATTCGTCTTTTGGTCCACACAACACTGTCGGTATTAGTTAAAAAAAATTTTTGAGGTAGCGGTATGAGGGTTGTTTAAAGACATTGTGGGCAAATGCCGGTTACATAAAAACAACCCGGAATGAATTATAACATGCTGATTGGATAAAAATTAAATAAGTGGCCCGTTCATTGTGCCGCTGAAAGGGAGCGCGCCATGTGAAATGTGAGAGATGTGGTTAGCGCGTTGCCTTTCACCACTTAACCCTTTCCTGCATGACTTTTTGGGAGCTCTCCTTGACGAGTAAAATCGTCTGGCGTTAGACAGAGCAAAATACATGCATGAAAGGGTTAAATTAAAACCTTTTATATAGATAGGGCCATGAGTAGTCGGGTGGATGACCGCCTAACAATGCCCTGTCTCGTATTAGTAGTCATGTGAGTAGAGTCATGTTAGTTTGTTTAGGTCTTTTATAGGGGTTTTTTCAAGGTTCTCCGGTTTCCCCTTCTGACGGTAGGTAAGAGTGTACCTGTACATGCGGATTACGACTGACTGTGCTCTATAAGTCAGTGACATGCACTAATGACTAAATTAACAATTAACACAATTAAATTTAGTGAGTGAAGCACTGATCCTCGGAGTCGATGATGGAAACTCTAGCAGCCGATATACAGCGGGACGATATGACAAAAAAATTAAGATACGGTACAGTGCCATCTGCGCATGTGCACAATGGAGCCTCCTTGTAGGAATTCAAGGAATTTAACTAAGTTTAATTGAGTTTTGTGTTCTTCAAAGGAGACATTAAAGTATTTTTGATCATATGTTTCATTGGGAAGCTGGGAAATATGTAAAAATCGCTACGAATCTCATTATAAAGCTAGATGCTGAAGTTCAAATGCTGAAGTGTAAACAAAGCTGTTGTTTACATCGGGACTGACAGCACCTTTCAGTAAAACTCGCAGTACTATGTTACGCAGGACAGTATGTTGAACTTGTGTATTGAAAACAAAGTAGAACTGATTTCATTAAATTAGAAAAATTAGAACATTTGTTTATATACACGGTATGTTACGTAAGGTATTGTGTAGTATTTACGACACTGTACTATGTACAGTACGTCTGCAGTAGGAGTAGCGGACTAGGCCAGGATTAGGGTTAAATAATTCTAATTTATAGGCTTAGGGATATTTGTTACTTGTGTTTACTCGCACGGTATTTGTATTTACTATAGTGCGTTGCTTCTATGTACTTTGGTGTCCCAGGGTCCTCCTATCTGGATTCTGGGTTTCATTCCCTAGATTCTAAACTCCCCCACCTGGATTTCACTCTGTTGAATCTGGGCTCTGATGCTATAGGATTCAGGATTCCACTCTGGGCTCCGGTTCTACTCAGAGGATTCATTTCCTCGGGTTTCCCTATCAGGATCCCGGGTCCTATATTATACTACATGTTGTTTTGGTATACTACCGCAGGTCACAACGCCGTCAGTGAGTGTAAATTACTATATACGCTAAATTTGCACATTTGAATACCATTGAGATATTAATGAAGTTCCGATACTTCAAATAAATATAGATACAAGTCAAGTATTAGTGCTGTTTTATTGAATGAAGTTTCTGGTTTAAAGTTAAATTGATAAAAAACCCAGTTGTGTGCATTTTATACCATCTATTTTTATATACATTATGTCTATGTCTTTTCATGTGTGTCCAAAAACATTTAGTCGTGCGATCATAAAGATTTGACGCCACATAAAACAGATTTATATAGTTATGTATCCTATTAACTCTTCAAGACAGTCGTGAACCCTCTTTCCTTTGGTTTCTCTACACCAACAACTCTATCCTCTGATCCTTTCACTTTTCTTTGAGTTTCCTTTTGTTGCGGTTTCGATGCTTCGGGTTTTCGCATCTTCTCCTGTTTGGCTGATACTACTCCGTAATCGTTGAGTAATCTGTAGTGAAGCAGCTCAATTTCGCCTTTCCTTGCTTTCCCCTTCAATATAAGCCTCTCATTCTCATCCCTTTCTCGTTCGACATTTCTTTCGAAACGTTGTATTTCATTAAACATATCATCATTCAGATCGTCATTCCACTCCAAATCTTCTTGAAGCATCATCATCTCCATCTTATAAATTCACAAGGAAAAGAAATATATTAAATTTAGCAAATTCAACACTTCTTCTAACGTATAAGAATTAAGCCTTGCTCATTACCATTTCTCTAATTCTATATAACAATTGTAATTCTCACATTCTCATGTTATAATTTGCCACGACAAGCTATCTTCAGAAGCGATCTTTTGGCCTGACGATGATTTTAGTACTTATAAAACGAGTTCATGCGCTACATTTTTGTCTTAAATTGTCAAACTATTGGCTAAATATTTATCGTTTATTATACCTTAGTTATTATGTCATTATCGTGAAATATGACAAACCTATAAATACATGCAGCTTCCAATTACCTTCAAAGCCTTGTTGTACATCTTGAGGCGTTGTAGTTTAGTCAGTTGGAACTCCTGCGATCGTTTGAGATGCAAGGAGATGTATTTGACACCCAGTTCAATCGCAACACTATTCCCAATGCGGGGAGGAAAGCTGTGACTAAACTTGTACAAAACGCCACAGAAACGAACGACATAACGTCGACGGCAATGGACGGAATAAGATTCCTTGATGCCATCATCATCCAAGATATCCTCTGGGAAGAAAGACGTAAAAGAGGGTTTATTTAGACGGAGTTTATACTAAAACAAAGCTGTGTAATACATTAAATGGTGTAAGGTTAAATTCATGCAAATAGAGTTGATAGTCTTCATAGTATGCAATGGGGTAATTGTCGGCTTGGTCACGAGACAATGAATATAAACTTGATGATACCATTTGTTCTCCATTTAACAGAGCACCATCAGCACTGTATATGTAGAGAGAGCACTATATTAAGTACAGTAGTATTGGGTTTAAATCATTAAATGTGAATATGGGTGCAGCAACTTGCGAACCGTTGCGAACCAGTTATAAACTTGTACCTACGTAAAAATATTGCTGATGGTCGACCTTCCACTTCGAAAATAAATACATTTCTCAATTTCCTTCGGTCTCTGACAGCACAGCTGAGAGGGTGCCCGAATGCCTTAGTTTCTCTTTATTTTGGACAATTTCACGTAAGAGACGGACAAATGTTGATGACCGACCGTCCGTCTGGTATTATTTGTCCTGGACCTTACTAACATTAGCCCTTTAGTGGTGAATGTTGCTGTTGAGCAGCTTATATTTTACTCTGTCTAACCCCAGACGATTTTACTCGTCAATGGGGAAACTCCAAGGCCACTAGAGGGTTAACTTACCATAAATTCTTTCGTATGCATCATCATCTTCAATAATACGAACGAGATCTGGCTCATCTTTGAAGTAGATAGTAATCAGCTGATGCCGCAACTCATTCTTAACACTTGCAATAGCTTCTTCGTAAGACACGTCTTTAATACCATAAACCCTTTCCTCGTATTTCGCCATATTCGGATATAATCTCACAGCTACTCTACAGAAATCCTATACATGCAGTCCGACGAGTTTACTGTCAAAGATGCGCAATGAAAACGACCACGCCCTTTTGCGGATGCAATTAGAACGCGCTGATTGTATCTATTTCATAGTGGCAAGCACCTTGGAACCGCGTCTTTGCAGGTTGTTGTTATTCCTACTGGAGCGCTAAAAATAAACAACAATGCGTTGCCACTGCAAAATCTTGGGCGTTGATTTTTTGGAGAATTAAAAAATTGTATCGGACAGCTAAATTTTATAGTGTTAGAGTAAAACTGTCTGATGTTCGGCAGATTAAAATTGTCCGATCTCATAGTAAAATAGAATGGTGTTATACACTTAGCTCTGCAGCCGCGAAAGAGATCTTTAGCTTTCTACTTCTAAAACGGGCTGGCCAACTAATGTTTTGAGACTTAATAAAAATAGAGACACAATAAAAATAGAGTTTCTCAAGAGCTTCAATTTCATATACAGACTACCGCTACGTGTTCCGTATTTCTGGTCAAACAGCAAAAAACTAAATTGCAGTGGCTTTCCCCCGCGGAAATAGCGTTCCAGTACTACACATATACGTGAGAGTTCATTGGATATACACACATGTAAAGTTTTAGGTGATTTTAATGTGCAATTTTGAAGCTATACTCGATTTTACAATAATATATATACATTTGTTGTAGTTACACAACAAGCGACGTAAAAAAGCTGTAAGTTATACTGTCAATTCACACAATAACCAGAATAATCAAAATTTCGTTTCATATATTTAAAGCCTCTGTCACACGGGGGAATTTCTTCGTGCAACTTGTGTCACAACACTGATCTCAAGTGATGTTCAGCAGACAAAATCTCACATAGATATTGCACGGCGTTGTACATTGATGACTTTTTACTTCTTAACATGCACTGAGGTCAGTGTTGCGAGAAAAGTTGCATGAACAAATTTCACCGTATGACACGAACTTAACATTTATTTAACACTTTTGAACGGCATACATATGGTACACTACTAGTTTGGCTCAAAAGTCCGTCTTTGTATTTAAAGGTATAACTTTCAGTGCATTCTCATTCCCACAAGCAAAAGAAACGAGTTTCGAAACTGCCTTTTCAGTAATATCGCGAAGGTCGGTTTGGAAACTGATTCCCTCTTTTTGTTTGATGACCATGAGGAAGACCTAAATATAAATAGATGAATTAGAGTAGTGGTACATATTGATGCAATTATGTCTAAACTCAAAATACTATGCAGGTGTTAGCGCATAAGCCAAAGTCATCAATAAACAATGTACTATGTACCTGACTGGTCTTTGCTAAATTGATTGGGGACTTCATTTGTCTGCGGTTGTTGCTGCTGACTTGGTAACTATATATACAGCAAAGGAAATTTAGCTAAAACCTGGTTTCAAAAAAATCGCCTCCGATCGTCCCTATACGGGACGGTTCTCCATGGTCCACGGTTCTACATGACAATCGAAATCGTCCAATTACTTCAGTCTTCTCCGATCAGTCTTGCGTTCTTGCGATCACTACTAAACTTTTTGAGGGGATAAATCGCAACACATGCGATTGGCGGCTGTGGGAACGATGCAAAGTCTAGCATGCATAGTATATTCATAGTATAATATATAGTTATATAGCAAAATGTAGTTTAATTTCGTGGGTATTTACTCCTGTAATCTCACCATATTTTGTTGTCCAAACGAAGCTTGGTTTCCTATAGGTTGTTGGGTGGTGGTTAGGCTTCGTGCAGCAGAACTCGACAATGGTGAAACTGGTGGACGGTTAAATGATGGAGTCTGTTGTTCATGGGCGTGTCTTTGTTCTAACAATTGCCTATATTAAGGTATACCATATGAGATACTGTAAATGGTTTCAGTTGCAATACATTTACGTCAGATTCAAGTAAAAGCAGAAGTCCAAAAGATGATTGCTGGCTGGTGCCTTTAAAATACCCATAAATCGATTTTGTAGTTTTAAAGAAAATAGACTACTTTCTTATAATATTTATTTTACTCCACACAGTATGTTTTTCTGTAAAAAACACTCTTAAAACATCTTGTTAACTCAATATTTAAGAGAAAGACAGGATAGATGACATTTAATGATATTTTGACTTTTCAAAGCCGTATACAGTTAGTCTGAAATGAAATGAAATTGAATCTAATCTGATCTATCTTGTCTATCTTTTAGGAGTGTTTTTCTTTTTCATGAAGTTGTCTGCTGTAAAAGGATGTTTTGTTGTTATGCGGGTAATGCATACCTTTGCGCCCCCGGTGAAGTTTGGGGTGCAGGAGGGGTATGGGGGGTTACTTGGGGTCTATGAAGATGATTGTGAGGGTCTCGAGAAGAAAACCCCTAGAGAAAAATGAAATTAATCATTAATTACTTAATATTAAACAGCTGTTAAACCATTAGAGCAACGGGAAACTTATATAATTATTACAAATCAACAGCTCCCACTTCACACTTTCGAAAGGTGAAATGCATGTTTTTGAGAGGTGAAATGAACATTTTTGAAAGGTGAAAGTAAAATCAAGTCTGGCATTAGCCAATCTGAGTAAAATATATAAAGGCCCCGATAGGCTTTAAAGGATTAACATGTTCACTTCACTTCTTTCAAAAATAAATTGCCACATATAATCCTCACATGATGAACTTTACGATTCTTCTTTTTTGTGTCAAAGGGAAATTTAATGTTCATGAATTATATATTATTCTACATCTCCATGTTACAAATCTTTGCATTGTCAATCTCAAAAACTGTATTATAATGATAGATGTACAATAGCACAGTTAACCTAGTGAATGCCATGAGGTGTCATACTTGTTGATACTGATGTCCACCAGCACTCATGTTATCTGAGTGAGCTGGAGCCGCGTTGCCCATTGGTTGAAATGGCAACCTTTGCACTCCACCTCCAAATGTATTATGGGATTGCATGGCATGGTATGGTCGTGTGTGGCCTGGTGATGACTGCAACACATCCGCATGCATTGCTGGCATATGACTGGTCGAGCTGTTGTAGATCTGAACAACTGGAGGGGATGGACTTCTAGATCTTTTGTTGCCTGGCAAACCTAAAATACAATAATATGATTAAGAAATACATACAGTACTGGGTTCCTTGTTGCTACTTTTAAAACATAGTACCTAGTACCTACTACAAGAGAAGTCCAAAATTTAAAGCCATTTTAGATCATCTATCGTGCCTGTTTGTATAACATAAATATGACAAATGCTTGTTTTATATCATGGTACCACTTGTGATATTGTAACATCAGCTTACAAATAGCATGACTTAGGAAGAACAACTCAAGGTTGAGAACATTAAAATGCTTTTAAAAATGAAAATAAGTTACACCATGGTATTTGGTATCCATTTTGTTGTGATACATAGACTGAATTATGAAAGTCTTGCGCTAAGTGTTACCAGCCTTGTCATTGGGCCAGGCTTGTTAACACTCACCTTAACCTTCATAATTTTATATAACAGGTAAACCACATCAAATAATCCATTACAATTTCAATATTTTGTCTGAATTACCCATAGAATGTTTAAATGGTGGTGAGATGCTCATCACATTCCCAGGCCTAGGTAACTGTGCCATAAAAGGTGAAGGAAAACCCTGGAGTTGTCTCTCCTTTTCTTCAGCTTGCTTCTTCTTCTCCTTTTCACTATTAAGCAGGGTTTTAAATTCTTCAAAAAGGTCATGCTTCTTTTGTTTCAGTTTCTCGAGGGTTTTCTCTAAGTCTCCTAGCTCCTTGGAAATCTCTCCTAACTCATTCTGTTTAATTTCTCGGATTTCAGCAGCAGTAGGTGGAGGTGGCGTGGATGGACCTTTGACCACAGCTGGTGCATTTTCCTCACTAGTGTCCTTTCCAACATCTGGTTCATCAGCTGTATCAGTTCTTTCTCCCTCAATGCTTCCACTTTCTTCGAGACCAATGTCATTTCTGACTCTTTTTCTAGCAATATAATCCCTTACAGCATATATTTGGGCCATTGTTAACGGTCCTCGCTCATATTTCACAAGAACTGGCATAATTACTGTATTTACTTAACTGAAGACACTCAGTACACCACTATATCAAGGAAAGTTACAGAATACCAGTACATCTGACATATACTGTATTGTTTTACAACTTGAACTTCATATTTTACTGTAATTAATAACTTCCTACACTTTCTCCTCAGATTTTTCTGTAGATATCTTTCTTTAGTTTTTCTTTCGTCTTAGATTCCTCATCCTCGAAAAAATACATCCGATAAAACAGTAAAAAGTAACATTTTACTGGAGACTGCTACTAACAGTAACAGCTTTCTTTGAATTTAGCTTATTCCATAGCCGGTCACCACAACCCCCCTGGAAATCGTAATGGGGTACATCTAGGTATGGTCGTGTATGTTAAGGCATGTGTTAAGGAGAATTGAGGATAAGTGGGTGTGTTGCGTCGCCATGTTTGGCTCAAAGAAAACTGGTCGTCCAACTTCGGACAAAACAAAACACGATTTAGGAATGGTAAGGATACTTTTAAAAAGCTTTATTCATCAACAGAGAACTACCTTTTAATGTAGATTTTGACACTGTTCGTTAGTTTTTAAAAATTGCTTGTTATTTTCAAAATTATTTTCATGTTTGTGTATGATTGACAGTCTTGGAGTTGCTACTTCTGCTTCACTACTTGGTAATCTTGGTATTTCGCAACTTTATCACAAATCACATTTCACAATAAGTAACAGAATAATTAAACAGTACATCAACTATATAAACTTAGTAAAAACATTGTATCATTTTAATTTACACGTTATGTGCAATGGGTTTCAGTGTATATTAATATTGATAAATAAATGTGTTGTCATGAGGAGTGCGATGCAGGGGGGGGGGCTGTGCTTCCCCCTAAGAAGTTTTTGCACACACCCCCCCCCCCGAGAACTTTTGCACTCTCCCCATAAAACAAATTGCACCCCTCCTAAAAATAAGATCCAGTTCAGCTGGGTACATGCTCTGAAAACACAATTCACTTTGTGCCTGTAATTAATCCACTTTAAGAAATTCTGTTTATAGTTGTATAATATTTAAATAATTTTTGTTGTTAGTCGTTGTCATACAATAGATAATACAAATAATCGATTGATCGGGAGCAGCTCTATAATGTGCTTTCACACAGAGCTCTCCTTTAAAATGGCATGACAATTTTCTGGCTGTTTAATTTCTAATAAACCTCCTAAAAGTAGTATGGTCTTAGCCACTTCTGGTTTTTCAGCTTGGTTTATTATGTTTATCATAGTTTGGTATAGGTGTGGATCTAGACATGGATGATGATGACGATGAGGAAGATTTAGAAGCAGAGCTTGCTGCACTGCAAGGAAACCAACCTCCACGTAAAGCTCCTAAAGCTCAACAAAGTAAATAATGTTCGATCTCCTGATAAAATTACTGAGTACAAAACCTAACCAAGACATGCCTATTGACTTACAGTCGGAGATATTTTTGACAAACTATAAATATATTATCTGTCATTGAACATACCTTCCTTATAGCTGTAGAGTGATTTAAAATTGGATGAGGATTTAACAGTTATTAAAATGCTAATTAAATTTATTGCAGAAGTAAACCCAATGGCACACATTGACAAATTGGCAGCAGAATGTATGCAGGATTTTGATGATGAAGATGATGAAGATATTGATGACCCTGAACTTCTGGTAATGTTTTAGCTTTGCATGTTCATCTAAGCATTTTTATGTAAGTATCCAACATGTTTAATTAATATACAGCTTATCACACATGTATACAGTACCCAAATTGGTACACATTGTTCACAATTATAGACTTTGTAGTGAAGACTAACAACAATTTTTGTTGTATAGTTCTGTACATGTCCAATCTGGGTAATGGCCAGTTCCTTTCTTTTGTTCCAGTAAATACTAGCATATATTTTTAGTTAGACTCAGACTTTGCTCCAACACTCAAGACTCTGAAATTTTAACCTTATTGTTTTCCTGGAGAGGTGCTTCTAAATTTTTGGGATGTGCACACTCCTGCACCCGCTGTCTCCTGGCACCCCCTTCCCAAAACCAGGATACTGTGTCTGCCATTGGAAATTTTGCATAATTTATTAAGGACTTGGCTCATAGGTTATGGACAATAAAAGCAAAAGCAGTCTTTTATCATGATGATTTAATATTCCTCTTCTTTACTGAAATAATTGTTTTAATTACTTTATAGGCAGAACTAGAAGGATTAAATCCAATGGAAACCAATGTCTCCAAGGATGCTACACCAGTACTTAAGCCTTCTTCAGCTTCAGAAACTAATTCAAGTCAACTGGTGAGAAATATATTTAGTACTTGATAATTTATAAATATATACTAATTTTGTATGTACAACAGTTTATGAATGTGTTTGTTGTTTATAGTCAGGGCAAACCACTAGTATCATTGCTGAAAGAAAAGCAATGTATGAAACAGCCATTAGTAATGCAGAAAAGGCTGGTGACAGTTCTAAAGCAAGAAGATATCAACGAGGCCTAAAGGTAGACTATGTAATTCTCATATTTAAAATTACCTACTGTTTTTTTTTCAGTTATTGTAAACTACCTGACTTTCATAATCCTTCTAGGACATAGAGAAAATGCTCAAAGCATCACAAGCTGGCAGACCTGTAAATATTGATGACCTCCCACCACCAGTTGCTACTGGTTAGTAATTTTAAGTTTACTACTTTAAATAGGTGTTTTTATAATGTGATCTGCCATGGAGATCCCTGTATTTGGGTATGTAGTGTGAGGTATGTATAGTATAGTATGGTATGGTATGGTATGGTATGGTATGGTATGGTATGGTATGGTATGGTATGGTATGTTATGGTATGGTATGGTATGGTATGGTATGGTATGGTATGGTGTGGTATGGTATGGTGTGGTATGGTATGGTATGGTATGGTATAGAATAGTATAGTATGATATGGTATGGTGCATGGTACGGTGTGCATGTAGTGCACGTCTACAGTATACTGATGGTAATTGCTATGGTATATGGTGTACGTCATGTGGTATGGTTTATAGCGTGTAGTATGTAATATGGTACATAACTGTGACCACTGTGTTTTATGCTGCATTTGTTTTCATTGTGAAACATCAGCCTCATATGTGATACCCATTCGTACCCACT
>JAOTOK010092844.1:0-15119 GCA_025770025.1 Virgularia gustaviana | reverse complement strand
TCGACCTAGGTTAGGAACGGCTGAATACACAAGCCATGTGTTCCAATTTTAGGACATCAATACTATATATTTTCGTCGGCTATACATACAGCAACTGAATAGTCCAGAATACAATTGTGGGACACATTTACAAGGGCTGGTTAGATATTACCGGTAATCTCAGCTGAAGTGACTGTCTCCCAAGGCCGATATCTCGAAAACTACGCATCGGATTGAGATAAACCAAATGGACGAAATAAAGCTAAAGACATTCTCTACTTGAATATTTTATTTGTAGAAAGATTACATGAACTGCAGACCCTCTGTGAGCTTCACAACGAACTCTAAATGAAATAATATCCAATTATCCGCTACTGATCGGAAAATCCGCATTTTTCAAAATATTTCAAGAGATACCACAAGAGATACCTAAAAATTATATAGAAATGTGGAGAAAGGTCTGCAACCGAACGAAGAATTTTAGCTATCAGCGCGCGCGTTGCGTGAGGTTTGCCTAACATTAAAATAGGTTACAGCGGCTAACGTAAACAAAAGCTTTACATCAATATTGTTGCAACTTGTTCTGACAACATGTTGCAACATGTCAACAAGTTGCAACAATATTATATTGATGGTTGAACAACATTGCAACAACCTGATAACAATATTGTTTACGGGGTGCATGCAGCACAACATTGTTCACGCCGGTTTGAACAACCACGAACAACCTGTTACGTTTTTGGCCGTGTACATCGCATAATTATTCCATTTTGCGCAATCGGAAACTGGATTTTAATTTTTGTGATGAATTGCTGACCTAAATCACCGTGGGTTCACATTTGACCTGATGTAAACAAGAAGACGAAATGGCGACAAGTTGTGAGAAAGAAGATTTACATTCCAAACTTTTGATCAAGGGAAAACGTTATGATGTGACATTAAGCCATGGTGTTTTATCGTGGTGTCGTTGTGAATCACAATCAACGACTAAAGGTTAGCAACAAACGGCCTCTCTAAGTGTTGACTACGATCACAAAAATATATCTTCATCTTGCGACTTGCCTGAGGGTGAAATTAGAAGTTTCCTGTTATACAGTTTGAGTTTGTTTGTAAACGCTTAAGTTTACATTGTAGATAAGTTAAATAGCACATGAAATAACACACTATGTTATGTTTCTACAGAGAATACATTGTTTTATAGTTTTGGTTCTTAAACACAATTTGAATTTATGTGTAGTTGTACAATTTAACATAATAAATTAATATTAATTATTTGCACAGAACTGTGTTATATCTAGTAATTGACAGCAGCTGCTATGATTGTTATCCTGTGCTTGACTACTTTTCTTGCAAGGATTTTGTTTTGGAATAAATCATAGATAAAATGGAATTCTTAGAAGTGACCATAACTAGTTTGTATAAATGATAATTAATATTGAAGCCACAGCTTTCTTGAGGGAATTTTGTAGTTGGACAATCCCTTCTCATTTTCAATTCTGATCAATCTAAATTTATTTATTTTTCAACTTTATTTCCAGGTCATTTGCATTCTTGTCACAGTCTCAAATTGAAACGAGTATTGGCCATCGTACCCCATGATCCAGAACGACTTGTTACACTTCCAAATGTCATTGAACTAGAAACACTTCAACCTTTGAACAATTTTAGATCATTTTATTTGCATATTGTTGTTAAGAAAACCAACCACAAATGGATGAATAAAAAAATCTATTTTGATTGTGAGACGACAGCTGTTGGTAGTAAATGGATCACTAGAATACAAAATGATTTAAAAGGTAATAAGATTAGAAAATATTGATTGATCAATATCTATATTCAATCAGATTATCCAACATTTAAATTTTTCACATAAACACTATTTTATAATTTGGCCAATGCATATACATTTGGTAATATATTGAATAACAAATATTAGATTTTTCATGTTGGATGTCTGATTTAAGCACTGGGGATGCCATTCCACTTCCTCACCATATTCTCTGTGTGTTTGGATAAAAATATAGAAAGCCATTTGGGAAATTGTACTGCAAAAATCTGCGGGAAGTATGAAGCCATTGCTGAACTGGCAATTAATTAGCTATTGCTGCTTTTCTCCATGATTGGCAAAATTGTCTGGTATTATCTAGAAAGAGGAAAATCCTTTATATTTTTCAAACCATTTACTTTATATTTTGCTAGAACTTGATAGACCAAGGAACTTGTTAATCTTTGTAAATCCTCATGGAGGAAGAAAGCAAGCACCAAAGATATTTAGAAATAAAGTGAAACCTTTACTGGATCTGGCAAAAATTAGAGTCAAGATTATTCGTGAGTTGTATTCAGATAATTCTTTTCTAAATATTTGGAGCAGCTCTTTGTAATTTATGTAGCATAGAAGAATTATTGTTTTTCTTTCAAATTTAGAAACAACGCATGCAGATCATGCAAAAGATTTTATATTAGATGAAAGTAATTTTGTTAAACAGTATGATGGGTAGGTATAACTTTAACAACATACAGACCACCCTGGAAGTACATGGTGTGGATCAGCTGCTTCAGAAAAATTAAATACAGCTCATTATAATGATGTTATTTAGGTTTATGTAAGTTTGTGTACAGATCTTCTGAACATTAATGTCTATTGTATATTTACACAAACAAGCAATAGCAGTGATCCACCTTAGTTGTTCACCCGTGAGATTGAACAATAACCATGTTCAAGGTTTTCATTGAATGACCATCATGGTTAAATACACATGACAACAATGAAACTTGCATAAAACTAACTGAACATCTATAAATTGATGTTTATGAAGCATCCAGACCATCTACTATATTGACATTATGACATATGCAGAAGGATGGGTGCAAGAAGAACAGACAGACAGATTGTTGGAGGAGGAGACAGATGGATAAACAGGCAGTTGGAAGGATTGGTCAATGTATAGACAGAAGAAATCAGGCTAAAGATGGATGGACAGAACCTTGGTCATAGAGGCCCTTCTCTCTATCAGTAGTAGGGTGCCATTAATGGACACTGGGACATAGAGAACTAAATACCTTTATTTCTCTTTAGAATAATTTCTGTTGGAGGTGATGGTATGTTTAGTGAGATTCTTAATGGTATTCTACTTCTCAATCAAGAACGCACAGTACCCGCGGGAGGGTTGTTCAATCCACAAAACCCTGGCATTAAACTTGGCATTATACCAGCTGGTGTGTTGATAAACTATAAAATAATAATATTTGATATCTTCTGCATCCTGTTGTTGCTCTTGATTGGTTTAGTTAATTTATGACTGATGTTGATATTTGCCAAACTGATGTTAGTCCATCTTGTCCTAATTTCACACAAAAACATAGTTTAATTTATGGTAGCATTCAATGACTGAAGCCTTTAGATCGATAAAGCCAGGCTGGTGGGTAGAATTGGCTCAAAAGTACATGTATTAAATATGCTTGATTTCACAAAAGTATCAAGCCTATAACTTCAAGCCAAAAGAGCTGTTTCTCACAGCTCTGTCATTCTCAAAACTAAACTGTACTGTACAAAAATAGGTATGTAAGAGGTACATGTGTCAATATGGGAATGTGGCTTGATATTGACAATTTAAGCATGTATAAATGCAAAAGTTGAATAAATTAATTATTGAGTAATGGCATCATTAGTGACCCATCAATTTCCAAGACACAAATTACTCTGATTATTTCTAGGATCTACTGACTGTGTGTGTTATTGTACAACTGGTACAATTGATCCAGTCACATCAACGTTACAGATCATAGTTGGAGAGACACTTCCAATTGATATCTCATCCATTCGTAGTGGAGACACACTTCTTAGGTTTTCTGTCTCATTTGCTGGCTACGGGTTTTTTGGTGATGTGTTAAAAGACAGCGAGAAACTCCGATGGGTTGGTGTGCAAAGATATGATATTAGTGGTGCAAAAACGTTCTTGGCAAACAGGTGAGAAACAAACCACTACTTTCTCTACCTTTATAGCTCTATGTACTATTCAAGGGCCGGAATCGTATACAGTATAAAAAAAACACGATCCGATATAACCTGGTCAAGACATGCAATGGTTTGTGTATCTGATACAGCATGGATGTGATTGGAAGGCAATGGTTTGAATGCTTTATATTCTGTTCATTTATATGCTATAGATTCTACGAAGGCGAGTTGTCCTACCTCATAAGTTCAGATGTTCAAGGACATCCCCAAGACAGAAGTCGTTGTCGAGCAGGGTAAGAAAGAGTGATATTTATCCAGAGTTATTCCATTGTTTTATATAAAGCTAAACTTCATAAAATTTTTCTGTGTAGATGTGTTATATGCTCACCACCTCCTAATAGTTCATTTGGTGAACTTGTACCAGGTGCGTGCTGCAGGTGAACCGACCGACCCACCGACCGACTAACTAACTAACTAGATAGTTTGGCCGAATGTGTGGACCAGACCGGACTGAGCTGGACTACATAATATATCACATACATACTGGGCGAACTTTCCAGGTCACACTATACATGGCCCAGACTGGACCGAACAAACGACCGGCCGACTGACTGGCTGAGTGACTAGCTAGGACCAGATCGTACAGCACAGCGGACCACCCCGGAGTGGGCAAACCAGATTTGACGGACCACAGTTGACTTGACTGAATTAGAGTGGACCAGAATCGGTAGACTAGTGAATGGAGGGGTGAACCAGTGTGGGGGTGGTTAGAGTACGCCAGACAGGCGGATTAGACAGGAGGATCAGACTAACTAGATCGGGGAATGGCAATATTGGTTTCCCCGACCATGCATAAAGATGTACAAAAAGTATTAGTGTGTTTCACATCAGATCTTAAATAATCACTATTCATTACGTTTTCAGCGGAAACAGTAGGATGGCATAGTACGGCAGGAAAGTTTATCAGTGTGATTGGAGCAACCAACTGTTGTGCTAATCTAAAGAGTCCTGAAGGTTTATCACCCAGCGCTCATCTTGCAGACGGCTTTATTGACCTGGTTGTTGTACGTCAGGCGTCACGTGTTCAATATCTACGTCACATGATTCGTTTGGCGGGAAGAGCGGATCACGTAAGCATGTCTAAAAGCTCGTTCACGCCAAGGGACGTGTCAACATTAATCTGGGGGAGGGGGTATGTTAGGAGAGTATGCTACGTTTTGTAGAGAGACTAAGCATGGTGTAACCTACTCGTTTGGAATTGCTGTTATCTTTTAGTTTGATTTTGAGTTCGTTGAAACACATCGGGTCAAGGAATTCTCGTTTCGTCCACTGACATACGCCCACGAGCAGTCCGAGGACAGCGGTACATATTCTTCCGAGAAGAAATCCGAGGATCGTGGTAGTTTAACAAGAACGAGGAAGGAAGGTGATCATAGCTCGAGACAGCGAAAAAGTGTGTGGAATGTGGACGGAGAAATCATTGACGAACCGTCAGTGCATGTCCGGTACGTGAGGCAACTAGCTACTATTGAAACTCTAAACTCCCAAAAGCAGCGCAGGGTTTCACGTTTCAAAATGTACGTTCCAGCACAGAGTAGTAACTGTATGCATACAGAGGTTTATCTCAGCGAAAAAAGCGTACTTTCTAGTGGCTAGGAACATGGCGGCGCCCATAAATTGCTGACGTGCTGCCCATCGCTGCTGACGTGACTTACCAGCTAGGAACATGGCGGCGCATACGATTGCTGACGTCAGACGCTTACGCCGATTCGCCGCTTGTGGCGACTGTAGATAACCCTCTGTATAGTTATTACTCTGTGGTTCCGGGCTCCAATGTTTGTTTTCTCACAGGAGGGCACATCCCCGATGTTTTTACAACGAAACTGACGTATATAATACCTAAGCTGAAGATGCAAATTTGCTTTCCTTTTCCCGTCACTGTCATGGACTTTTATTCAAACTCGCCAACTCTCACAAACATTTGACTAATTCAAAGTTGGTGCATGAGAATGAATGAAGAGTCTATGGTAGTGGCTGTGAAACGAAAGCAAGTTTGCGACTCTCATCAACTCTCATCATCTTTTGATGCGGCAGCCTTAACTAAGGACAGTACGGCCACAGAATACTAACTAAACAGGAGGTCATCTCCAGTGTATTTCGCGTAAGTGATATACGCCAGTGATTCGTATCGTACCAGGTTGCAAGAGGAACCCCCCTTAAAACATGTGTGCGTAAATGTTTTCACGGGGGCTCTGCAACCTGCTGGATGACGAATCACTGACGTATATCCCTCACCCGAAATGCACTGGAGATGATCTTCTGTTTAGTTAGTATTCTGTGGTATGGCCTTGGTCAAAACATGAGTTCCAGAATTACTAATGTACGTTTCCCAGTTTTGAAACGTGCGTTTGGGAACCCGTACTTCGCAGGCTTGAACGCAAAGGGTAATATTTTGTACGAACATTGTATTTGATGTTTTGCGCCAGCTGATGACGATGTCACATGTCATGTATTTAGAAAACTTCGTGTCATTACAAAGCTATATTCTTGTACTTTTATATGGCTTATTTGTTTTGTCGCTTTATGAATGTAAACAATACAAATACATTAATCAGTTGCAATAAGGAATAGAATTTCACGTTATTGAAACCAATATTGTGAGTAAACTGAGGCCAACAAAACTAGGGTTATTCAATATGCTAATATAACGTCATCATTTTAGATCGGCTGAAACCGCTGTATTAAAGGAGCAGTGTCACCAAGTGCGAATCTTTTCTGCGCATAATAATCAATATATGTTGGCAAATTGTAAGAAAAATGCTCCTAACAATATACTAGAAACAAAATCCTCGTCAACCACTGATCTCGTGTGTTCCACAAGCAACCACTATATTAAATTTGCTTAACTTGAGAAAACAGGCTGGGTTTTTTCACGTTTAAAAAATTTGTATGGCAGACTCACATTTAGAAACACACAAGACTCTTGCTCCTTTAAGTTGAAGTTCTTCTCAAGGTTTACGGCCTCCTATACAGCTGATGAAATCAATACAAATATAGTGAAAATGCAAAATTAATTTGCTTCGTGATATAAAGTGATATAATTCCTGATATAATGAAGTTTGGTCTATTTCCTACCACTGAAAAAGTGACTTCGTATTTTTCGCCAAGCATGTATAGCAGAATGAATGTAGGAACGCCCAAATGAACCTGATGTTCTGTACATTTGTAGGGTGCATCGTAAGTTGGTCACACTTTTTGCTCATGGCATTGAAGAATGTGAAAGAGTGACAACTTGTTCGGTTTGTCGACCGCGCTGATTTCAACATCTTCAACTCAAGCAATCGATACGGTACTATATTGTGGTTGTAGCTATGAGAGATTCTCTGCTTAAAATATGGAATTTCATCGGAAAGAAATGCCATGAATTACTCCACATATACAGTATATATATCAATATGCAGTGAACATTTTAAAAATGACACGACTGTATTGGGAAAATGATAGACGGAATTTTAAATTATTAATTCGGTCAATGTGGACCATTAACAAGAATAGATACAATAATTATTCATCGAGGTGATCTTAACCGCGCAGCTATATAATGTAATAACTAGATTGATGACAATGTGACATAAGCTTGTACGTCGTTATTGGGAATATTAGTATTTATTTTGATTGAAGTGATCTATATACATTCACGAACACGGACAGTTGGTAAAACTTGTAGAGATCATCAACGATCTCAAAAGATTCATTTTGATTTGAGATTTAAATTAATGCGATCATGCATAATAACCTCTTTGATTTAGGATTTTGTTCAGAATCTTCGCTAGGGTCCTACGAATTTTAGTATTTTGCGAGGAATCTTAACCACCGTACTGCATCTCACAGCCTAGGATCTTTTATGGTTTTGTTCATGCTTTAAATGACGTTCCGAGGTGATCAGTAATTTCAGCTAATGCAAACTATATACCTTCATAAAATATTAAAATGTTACCGTTAAACACTGATCTGATTACTTTATTATTTGGTATAGACTATAATCTTTTTTAGTTTTTGAGTTACAATCAGAAATCCTTGGCACTGAACGCTGCCGCTATAAATCTCTCTGTTTTGTGTATTATAATCCGGTTGTTTTCGGATGCTTACCTTTCAGTGTTAAGTATTTCTGCTCAAAACTCAGAAAAACCTGCATTAATTTATAAAGTTCGATAAGGTTATTTGTCACTTAAATTTTGGAGTAGGAGTTTAAGCGATCAGGATTGAAGTACTTCTGTTGCCAAAAGCAGCACACTAGCTGACCACGGGAGCTGTTTTTTTTCTCGTAACCTACGCATGTTGATGTGTTCTGCACAATACACGAAGCACGTTTGTTTGGAGATGACGAGTCACAGTTTAAGACCCCGTTTACACTAGAGCGAAAGTTTCCGGATTCATCACGGAAGTGGGATGTTTTGGTACCGGATTCATGTTACCGTTTATACACGCGCAGCCCTGAACCCGAAAGTCAATCTTCCCGGTTTTGAGCTGTATCCGGAGAAAAAAGTAGAAACTTTGTATCCGAGACATATTAATCCAGGGCAATCCGTCATGTAAACGGTTGTAAACGAAAATTTCTATGCCCGGAAACATTTTCGTTAGGTTTATATTGTAATTCCGATTGTAATGTAAACGTGGGAATCCGATTACTTTTCTTTCACGGTTATAGTGTAAACGCTTAACAAATCCGTACACTGAGTTTCAACCAAGTCCGAAAACTTTAGCAAATCTAGAAACTTTTGTTCTAGTGTAAACGGAGTCTAAGATGTAGCAGTTTGTAGATAGCCTCGCGAAAACTGTTATTAAGCACGACATATAGAATTGGGTTGACACAACTATTGATCCCAACAAAACAAACTGCATAGAAATAGATTCGTTTGGGAATGGGACATGCGTTGTTCAGGAGTGTTGAGCAACCTACAACGATATAGTACGGTGCCCAAAATACGCCGAATACTATGACAACAGCTAGCAACATTTTCCAAGCTTTCTTCTCTTTGTTTGTATATGTCATCGTTAATCTTGCATTCTGAGTCGGGTAAACCGCTACAGAGCGTCTTTGTTTAAGCGTACGAAGGATACAGACATTGGAGTAAACCAGAAGGATTAATGGAAAAACAAAATGCATAGCAGTTCCAAACAGAGTTACCCAGAACGAGTAATGCCAGTCAAGCATACATTGCATTTCTTTAGGATTGAATGTGTATCGTGATGAAAGGTATGCTGTTAAAGCGTACAATACACAGACGAACCAAATGGCGGCAAAAAGATACGCAACTTTTCTAGGGTTAAATAAAGCTCTGTGATACCATGGATTACATATGGCCAGTTTTCGTTCCAAACTCACGAAAGTTAATGTGTAAACCGAAGCAACGCTCACAATCACCGTCGCAGCTCCTTGTAGGTTGCAAAATACTCGTCCTAATGGCCAACCGTTAGCAATCACTGCAGAAGTTATATAAGGCATAACAACACACGCCATAATAAAATCTGCCATCACCAAATTCAGCACAAACAAGTGTGGTATACTTCGTAAGGACTTGTAACGATAAAACGCCATTAAAACGACGCCATTACCGGTGAACGTGAAAAAGTTGATCAACACTGTAAGAAGTGCACGAAGAATCTGTTCCCAACGATCAATCTCCATTCTCTAGCGCGCTCTAGTTTACACAATCACCAATGTTCTTGATGTGGTTACTCTTTTGTAACAATGAATATAATTCCAAGTTTTCAGTTTCTTTTATATTCTTTTTTCTCAGAATAGCCTGTCAGGTGTTCGTAAATCGACTAAAATAGCGTTTTAAAAACAGACTGTTTAAATAGCCCTATTTGAATTTTTTATATGTCTGACATATTACAAGCCGACTTTATGCAAACAACTTGTGAACATTACGGCCTTTTTAATTTTAGAAGTCTAAATTACTTTTTCCACAGTCTCATAAAAGTCGTTTAAATTTAATTACGTTTTCTACAATTGACAAAAAATGACAGTTATTATTGATCAAGTATGAAATCATATTTGAAACACTAATAATATGTTTTCCAGTACTACTCCAAATTCTGACAAGTTTGCTGAAAACCAAGATGATATCCAACGTTTTTGAGAAAACTTCGAGGTGTTTAAATATGTACTGAAATATGCTTCCGATAGCCTGCGCCACAGACCAATAGCAATTCCGAGTGTTTTAAAAACAACTTCTAAAACGAAGAATTAACCCTCTAGTGGCCATTAAACGAAGAATTAACCCTCTAGTGGCCCTCGAGTGTTTTAAAAACAACTTCTAAAACGAAGAATTAACCCCCCAGTGGCTCTAGTTGCTCAACGGCCACTAAAGGGGTTAAAAAGAGAAAATAGAGACGTAAGTTGCATTAATTTAAGCAAGTTTTTCATCAGATGTCCAAACAACAATATGGTGTTGATTTTCTTTGTTTAAAATAACCAGGCTCGAAATCATGAGAATTATTATTGACTTCGAGTCTGGTTATTTTATTATTTCTGCTCTATATCTTTTATTTAATTGTCTCAAGTCTGGCAGTACGTACGGAAACAAATTGAAAGGATATTTATAGGCAATTTTATTGCTTCATCGCTCAAAATGGTATTATAACAGCATTTACAGTTTTTCGAAACTTACTTGTTTGGTTTGGGGCATAATCATAAAGAAAATGGATTTAGAACCTATAAATCTGGAATTAGAACCAATTAACTCGGAATTAGAACCTATACTTCCGGAATTAGAACCTATAAATCTGGAATTAGAACCTATAAACTCGGAATTAGAACCTATAAGTCCGGAATAGAACCTATAAATCCGGATTTAGAACCTATAAATCCGGAATTGGAACCTATGAAGCCGGAATCACAGGAAAGAAATCCGGAAATCGGAACCCAACGCCTAGCATTTCAGAAACCACTGACCGGATCCAGTATCCCGGTCAGGCGTTGGCTTCCTTTCTACATAGGAATGAGGAATAAAAAAAATAAACTGATAAGAAAGAATTCGTAATATTTTATTGAATATGTCCGGTATATATTATAGTCTATTCTTTCAACTATAATTGTTTTCGTCGCACCTTCGGTTTAGCTTCGCTATCATTTCGGTGTACGGTCGTAGGATGTTCGGTGCGATCGAGCGAAGGCCGATTACTGTATTTTGAGATATGAAGGGCTAAATAAAATGGAGAAAACATACTGTCATTTTCCAAATTCAGGGAGCTCTTGGAGCTTATTCCCTGAACCTGAAGAGGACGAGGATGGCGAAGGTATTCTACGCATTTGGTCTATTGAGGGGTTTTTTCTTGAACTGTGTTGGGACTATATTATTGCAGTTATTTTACCAGAGTGACTTACAAATCGAGTGTTACCTTCTGTAGGGGAGAAAAACAGTGTTATGGAAGGGCAACATGCTACACGATTACGACGCAAAGGTAATGCGACCATTGACTTCAGGCTTTCAGTAGGGCTTTATCAATTTCATCGCAGCCGGATCCATAATTGTTTACGGCGATCGATGAGGTTGTTAGCAGCTCAATATGATAAAAGCCGTGCTGCTTGTCGTTTCATTTGTTCATTACCGTATAAATTATAATATTTACTTTCATCAACCGGTAATCAAATGCACGAATAAAGAAAAACGGATTACAAAGTTAGAGAGCGATGGTAAAATAGTGTCTCTGGGCTATATTTAACATTGTGATGCGTTTCAGATGATTTCAAACTGTCGTTAATAACGGTGAAGTTTGGGATGTCAACAAGCTAATGTGACAAGTTTACATCATGTATAGTAGTAATACTATAATACTAGTTCTTTGGGATTGCTTTCCTTTTTAACACTTTCTGTTTTTTTGAATATTGCTACAGAGATGCACATGTTTGGTCAATGTCCAGCTTTTGATAACTTCAGCCTTGTTACATGCAAACAATGTGGTAGAATTTTGAAAACTTCATTATTTAGGTCGCACTGTGGTAAGTGATTTAGAAATAAGAAGAGTTTGTTTGTCCTTGAATCTCTTGTTTTTTTTTACTCATTCATTATTTGTTTTATTAGTTATCGCATTAGCATAACATACTTTTTATGATATTTTTAGATGTTATGCTAAAGTTGTTTTATGTATCTTTTCAAACTGAAAAACTGTAACTCTTTTTTATACTGTTATGAAAATACATCCATATTAATATTGTAATTGATTTATCAAGTGAAGGCAATGTTTAAGTATTATTAATTGCCATTAATATGTGTGTGTTTGTTTTCCTACAAGGCAATATAAGATTTTCTTTTATTTCAATGAAAAAGCCAAAAAAGCAATGTTTATGTATCTTTAAACTAAACAAATCTTGTATTGTACATATGTAACAGACAAACTTTCATTATGGCATTTTTTTTAAGGTTATCAGTCATCATTAGTATTACAGTATCTCAATGTTATTACACTCACATTAACCTTATTTTAATTTTAATAATTCTGTGTGGTCTTACCAAATTTATACTTAAATGGATACTTTACAAAGGTTCAATATTTGCCAATACAAATATTTGTTAAATGTTGGTAAATGTGTATTATCTTGATTAGTAAATTTACTAGATACTGAGCACTAATGCTATAATGCATGATTTTTTTCTCCAAAACAATTGGACTTTAAGTAAAGCTTCCTCCTTGTGTTACTGTGACCATAGTTACAGCAAGAACAAATTTTGGGAGTGGTGTATTGTTTGATTATTGAGACAATTAAATTTAACCCTTTCCTTTAACACCAACCAATTATACTCAGCAAAAAAAAGTCCCAATTAGAAAGTGAAAAGGTTAAAAGTCTCAGGGGTAATGAGGGATATTCACTCAACTGTTGATAATCGTAAGTTATTTCACCAGAGGTAACTTGTATTGTAGGTTATTTTATTAATTCATAAAATGGGAAAATATCCAAGTTCACAATATGGAGTAAAAATAGTGAACAAAATAGTGTACATATGTTTGACATTTTTTTAAAAAATAAAAGGATTATTTGAGGTCATTAAACAGTTAAAATGATTAAGCTTTGGTGTTAATCTGTTAAGTACAGACAATCTCATTTTTACCTTTCACTATCTGCATGTCTAAAGCTTTTCCCAAACTTTCTGCAGTGAGTGGTAAAGCTCTTTCATAAAATGATAAAAGGCTATTGGTTAAAATTCCAGCAACATCAGTGCACATAAGTTTGTCAAGTTGTCAAAATTTTATTTTTTCCAGGCAATTATTTTGTATTGAGTGTGGATAATCACTGAGTATACTGTATTTTCATTAGAATACAGAACAATTATATTAACTTAAGGAAAACAAGGTCAAGAAAACGAGGAAATACATTGAATTTCATATTATTATAAAATGTGTGCGCACTTGTAAATTTCAGTTCTCACAACAGTTTCTATGCGTAATATGGATCTGTAAACGTAAAATGAGGACCAGGTGAAGGACTTTTGCATTTACTCTGATGATGCTTTAACAAATGTTACTCAGTGTGTAGCTGAATATTTGGATTAAAAGGGAATGGATTAGAATATATGATACCAAGAACTTATTAAGATAGTAAAACATTTCCCTTGCTTGTCAGGGAATTAAGCAAAACGTTCGTACATAGAACTGTTTCTGCTGAAACAGATGATTTTACCTAGTTTCTAGTAGAGGAACTCCATGGCATTCTTCCTAATTTTCAATTGTTGTATTCACCTTTCAGAAAACTTTCATGAAAACCTTATATCTGCTATCAATGCGAAATTGTCAAGCCCCAAACTTAGAGCTGAGGTGAAAAGGACAACCTCTACATCAAAGTATAAAGTAATGCAGCCAAAAGTTATGATTAATAAACTGAATCCAGCTGAGAGTATGGACATTGACATGGCAGATGTAAAGATTGAGGAAGTTCCAGTTGTTTTACCAGCTAAGTTATTAAACCATGTGGTTACACCAGAACCTGAAATTGTTGCTGAGGTTGCTAATAATGTAACTCTGAATCATGCTTTGAAGAAAAGTTCTACGACAAAGAAATTAAATAAAGACTCGCCTAGGAAAGTTATTCTTACAAAAGGTGAGTACTCATTACTATCATTAAGGAAAATATTATTTATGCGTTAATAATAATTTATATTTTATATTACATACTGTTATTTAAAATAATTCAATGTTGATTATTTTATTGATTTTATTCCAGATCGTGAGTATGATCCTAACAGACATTGCGGAGTATGGCTGCCAGAAATGAAGAAAAACTGTACACGATCTTTGACTTGCAAGGTATTTATGTTACTGCAGTGTATGCAGAAGCTTTTCAGCTTTATTAAGCATGCATATTGCACACATGGACTGTCTAGGTAATTAAATTACAAGGCTATATTTTTATTTTATTCAGACTGTATAACTTCCAGAAAACATCTAGTTTTATGTAATGTCTTATTATATAGACACATGCTTTGTCATTACGGAGAGCTGTGCCTGGTCGCAAGAAGCAATTTGATGTCTTGTTGGTTGAACATCGAGAGCGAGTTAGCTTGGCCAAAGAGCAACAACAACAACAACACATGAAAGCAAATAACCAGTTAGCCACAACATCTCTGAATGATACTGGACTAGCAAACAAGTTTCAAGATCAAAGGTACATTTCATTATCTACGGTTATAGTAATAGTAACTTCAGTATATTAACTATACTCTAATTGAAACATTGGTTTATTTTACTCTCAATATACCAAATTGATGAATGTTGTTAATTCATAATAAATTGTTGTGTGTTTTCACACCATTACTGACAACTATGTATTTTACAGTCTTTATGATCCAGATACATACTGTAATATACTAACTTGTGATCAAGCAAATATATGGAGTATGCATTAGTTAATATCTGTCTGTGAATAAACTGTAGCATATGTGTGCTTTTGTTACAGAGCTGGATTTTCCAACCAAGGATTAAGTACAGGTTTGTTTAATCAATAAAGTCATTGTATAAACTACACACCGGGAATTGCACAAACTGTGACAAGAACGCAACAGACTTGCTACAAGGTTGTTGTATCAAGCCGCGACCTCGATGCCTTTGCATGCCTTGTTGTTGACTTGTGGACAAGTCTGCCACAAGTTGTTATCATGTTTGTGACAAGTTGTTCCACTCTGCA
>JAOTOK010092733.1:0-27555 GCA_025770025.1 Virgularia gustaviana | reverse complement strand
AAATTGCTGCGTGACTACTAAGACCAGAGTGCACCGCGCGCATCGCCCGTTTGACGTCATTATGCATAAGGTCTATTACATTAACAAGCATTATTGTCGTAGCCAAACTAAAAATTCTCCCCAGAGGCCATTGCCTGTAGAGACTAATAAATCCTAACAAAACTGAATATGAAGATAACCTCGTTAAAGGGAACTGAAGGTTGATACCGAACCGCGCACCGGCGCTATAGTGCATGTTTACACAATTGATTTAGGGTGGCCCGAAACAACTTTAATATTCTTTTATTTTTTTATTTTTGGGGTATCTGTTTGGATAAGAATAAACATTTTATTAAAAGAAGATAAGAGTCCTGATTTTGGTTGTCTATTTCCATAATAATAATAATAAATGCAATTTTGCAATCCCGCATTGAACCGGCAATATTCGTAAAACTCAGTCGAGCCATCTTAATATGTTAGAAGTGTAATGAAGAAAACAATTAAAAAGCATTTTTCACGAAAGTTATTCTATCTTTCTAGGTTTTGGTGATAGCAACAGCAGGTAATGACAATTTATTTGTATAGTAACAACGCGTTTATTTCACTGAGCGTTTATTTTACAACGTAGTAGAAAACGGTGCCAAAGCAAAAAAAAAGCAAAACGTTAAGGGATGGTTTGGTATACATTCATTGTTTGGGTTCTTGCTGTACGATTAACAACAACATACTTAAAGATCGTTTGGAGTTAAGGGCCGTCTTAAGGTGCCCATACAACGCTAATATATCTTCGTTATATTTTAGATTACTGTTTTATATTAAATATTATATCGAGCAAATGACTGGCAGTTTTTTCACATCTCTTCTTGTTCTCAAGACATTAAAAGATCTGCTACATTATTTGTTGTTTATTTAATTGATTTTTATTCGCCAATGTTATTATATTCAGTAATATTCAAGAAAGACATGATCTTCCAAATCAGTACATAAAACCAACTTTAAGATGACACATAAAGAGACAGCTATGATAAATTATCAAATAGGATTTTAACTAATTTCGCGATCTCTTATGTAAGATAGTCAGATAATATTTCCAAAGACGTTTAGGATAATGTTTAAATTTTTCCTATGTTTTTAGTAGAGGTCAAGGCCCTCCCTAAATGCAAAAATGGGTCACAATGGGACGCGGATTCCGGAGAATGCGTTTGCCCAGATTGTTCAAAAGAAAACACTAGTGAAGTTTGTGGTACAAACGCAATCACCTATTCCAACGGATGTGAAATAGAAAAAGAAAATTGCAGGATGAGCACATTAATATCCGTGTTCAAGACCGGAGCATGTGGTGAGCATTTCAGTTTAACAACTTTTCTGCGCATTCACCAAGTGCATTTTCAAAGAAAATGAAATGTTTGTTATCTTTTCAAGCAAGCCTCAGTCATGTATGTATATATTATCATCATCTTTAGAACGACCACATGGTTTATCCTGCTCTTTAATGCATTGTCCCCATTCGTTAACATGCATCTATGGCTACGTTCAGGACAGCGATGGTTGCATCAGTGAATGCAAATGTAGAAGTAAACGTAAGTGAATTAAGATAATTCAGTGCAATAATATACATTCCCACGTAAGGCTCATCTGCATCCAAAACTACGAAAAAATTCCACAAACACTCTCTCTACTTACATCCTAACCGTCTCGGCCTCGGTGCCAATTCCTCCATCCAGGCGCCTTATCAATCTTGCTTCCTACGTAAAAACACTAGAAACGTCTCCAAGACCCCTCTATTTACAGCTTAGCAAACAAACGTTAACAATTTCCGCCTGAGCTTACTTTAGATACACCCATGTCGTTTGCGCTTCACTATCCTAGTTGTACACAACCTAAACACCCAGAATAACAAATAAGTACGCATACATAATTTTGTCGGCATTTCCTCAAGGCACAAACTCGCGGTCGTCGAAGCAGAATCTGCTAGCCAGTCTGAGCCAGTAAAAACGGTTGGCTTATACCACGTGATTGGTAGTTTCCTGTAGCGGTTAGCTTTGATGCGGTTACTACATCGAGACTACAGTACAACATTAGTCAATAGATTAGACGGTCTCGAAATTTCATAAAAATTCAATAGAACTAATCATTACCTATGTTGAGTTAGGTTTATGCAAGCGTGGTGCACCTTCATCATCGCGTGACTAGCCAATGCGAGTGTCTCTATTGTCCAATCTCACGAGTGAGTTACCATGCAAGTTGGATTGCTCCTATTGGTTGTTTACGCAAATATACAATGGGCTCGTGATGATGAAGGTGCACAGACGCTAAACAATAAGACAGATAATGAGTTCTGTTGTTGTGAAGCTTCCAGAGCATCTACTCTTATATTGACTATGATACAACATGCATGGATTATTTACCACTGAGTAACACTCAAGGTAAACACTTTTCCTGAAATACTCCCCTTGGTTAAGATTCGCTCGGTGTTTTACGGAGAATTCATAGGCGACCAATCATGCATCAGGCAGATAATATACATTATGAGTAAATTAATGTTGAGATGCTGTTATTGCATCACGTAATTTAACCATTATTTTGACATTTTGTAGCTGTTGAAAAAGATGAAGGATAAGAATTGAAACAATGCACTTGGATTTTCTAAATTATAGCTACATTGAGTGTGTTCTACGAGAATTTTTTATTCGACGGAACAGTGGAGATATATTTTGTAGAGAAAAGGGTTTATCAATATGACACGAATGATTTAACGATAAGAAATCGCGGGGTATGTAATTTAAAACAAGGCTCATTCTAAAAGATGCAGCTCAATGTAATTTAAAACCAGACTCGATCATTCTGAAAGATCTAGTTTACTGTTAAAGCAACTATTTTTTATATAAGATAACAATGAAATGTTTTTGTTAATGCTCTGATTTTGGAAAACTGAAATATATACTTGAGAAGCTCTCATCGGACAGGGGAAACTTGGCGGACAGTTCGGTCGACTCACAGACAAGTAGCGAGGTACAATTATGTAAAGGCTGAATTTTGAGAAGAGTGACGGTGAAATGAAAATGTTTTCGTTCTCAGTCAAGTTCAGTCAATTCAAGTGTTCCTTATGCCGGGCTTTTAAGGGGCCTTCTTCATAAAATTATGGGATTCGACCTACCCCTGTTAGTGGTAGCGATATCGCAATACCGTGTCAGGAATCGAGGTCAAACATGATCAAAGATGACTGTACACTAACCTGTATAATTACTACATAATATAACCTGGACTGAGTGGCCAAGCTAAATTTTCAATGCAAAAGGGTCCGCACGAAGCACGAGTGATGCACGAATTTATCACGTAATTGTGCTATTATCTGGGTGAAAACACCTGGATGGAAATAAGATAGTTAACGAAAACCTAATTGCAGAATATGGTCTATGTATGTTTCAAGTATTTTAGCAGGATATTTACGGAAACGCAATCCGGCAAGATTTGATGTAAACATGCGGAGCTTTTGTAGAGTATGAAATATAGGGAGAAGAATAACAAGTATGTAATAAATAGGTTATCATATGAGGAGCTCGGTGATGTCACTTTTATCGCATTCGGGACAATATCATAAATGTCCCTCGCTCGCTTCGCTCACTCGTGACATTTTATGATATTGTCCTCAAAAGTGATAACTCACCCCTCATATGATAACCTCTACAGGTCTCACGCACACGTAATTACTGGTCGTATCATGCTCCTGTTGGCAGAATTTTGTTTCAAAACGTAGCCCGGCTATAACTTCCAGAAAACGGCATATACAGTATTCTCGGGCAAAGTGGTTAACTCCAGTACAATGAAGTTACTGGTCCGTAACATGCTTCTGTTGGTACAATTTTGTCTAAAAACGTATAGCCCGGTTATAACTTCAATAAAAGGGCATATATAACCGGGCAACAGTGGTTAACTCCAGAACAATGAAGTTACTGGTCCGTACCATGCTTCTGTAGGTAGAATTTTGTTTCAAAACGTAACCCGGTTATAACTTCCAGAAAACGGCATAATAACCGGGCTACAGTAGTTAACTCCACTACAATGAAGTTACTGGTCGTACCATGCTTCTGTTGGTAGAATTTATTTCACAACGTAGCCCGCGCTGTTATAATTTCCAGAAAATGGCATATATAACCAGGCTACGGTAGTTAACTCCAGTACAATGAAGTTACTGGTCGTATCATGGTTCTGTTGGTATAATTTTGTTTCAGAACGTAGCCCGGTTATAACTTCCAGAAAACGACATATATAACCAGGCTACAGTAGTTAACTCCAGTACAATAAAGTTACTGGTCGATTCATGCTTCTGTTGGTTGAATTTTGTTTCAAAACGTAGCCCGGTAGCTCTGTGTACACAACAATGTTTCTCACATGACTAAACTGGACAACATTGCCTGGTAACATACGTGCACAAACTTTGTGTCCATATAAATTAGTTGTATCGATAAATCTTCAGCCACTTGTCAACATTTGCTAATTATGCCTGAATATCGATTGCAAACCTTAAAATTTGTGAATCCTTCAAAATGCGCAACATACATTCTACCATATGCATCTATTCTACTTGTTTCTAATGTTCCCATTGTTCTACATGGAAACACTGCGCATTTATTGACATTTCCATGAAAATAGCATTTTAGCAAGGTCTTGTTCTGCGCATGCGCATTGCGCGCACTTAATACCTAATATTTTATTGCATTAAAATATATTTTATTGCATTAAGATTTGAATTAAATTTTCAAACGGCCCCAACCAAGATATTTATTTAATTATAAAGTAAGGCTATAGCCTTTACTTTTTGTCAAAAAATGGCCATTTGGGGGCATTTTTGTAAGCCTATAGCCTTTACTTTTTCTATAAAAATGGCCATTTTTGGGCATTTTGGTAAGGCTATTAGCCTTTACTTTTCGTCGAAAAATGACCATTTGTGGGCATTTTGGTAAGGCTATAGCGTTTACTTTTCGTCGACAAATGGCCATTTGTGGGCATTTTGGTAAGGCTATAGCCTTTACTTTTCGTCGAAAAATGGCCATTTTGGGGCATTTTGGTAAGGCTATAGCCTTCGCTTTTTGTCGAAAATGGCCATTTTCTGGGTATTTTGGTAAGGCTATAATAGCCTTTACTTTTTGTCGAAAAATGACCATTTTCAGGCATTTTGGTTAGGCTATAGCCTTTACGTTTTGTCGAAAAATGGCCATGTTTGGGCATTTTGGTAAGGCTATAATAGCCTTTACTTTTCGTCGAAAAATGACCATTTTTGGGGCATTTTGGTAAGCCTATAGCCTTTACTTTTCGTCGAAAAATGACCATTTTGGGGCATTTTGGTAAGGCTATTAACCTTTACTTTTTGTCGAAAAATGGCCATTTTTGGGCATTTCGGTAAGGCTATAGCCTTTCAGTACTTTTTGTTGAAAAATGGCCATTTTTGGGCATTTTGGTAAGGTTATAGCCGTTAGTTTACCGGGTCGAAAAATGGCCATTTTTGACCATTTTGGTAAGGTTATAAGCTGGTTTTGGTCGACGCGAGGTTAATGCCCAGTGGGCATCTTGTTTCTATAATAAATTTCTCGCATGTATTTCATTCATTTATTCAGATTACCTGTAAATAACTCGAATTCGTTGCTCGTAAAGCTTGTAAAACCAGCACAAAATGAAATTGAAAATAAACAATAACATAGTTGCAATTAGTTTGCGAACCCGATAGTAGAAACTGGTTGTTTACATACACCATTACTATGGGATTAACTTTTTATATTATTTTAAATACATGGTATACTGTTCCCACACTGTAAGTAGCAAAATAGCTATTAACTTGTTTCGCCGGTCCAACGACGCGATTATTATTAAGATGGCCAGTGCAGACCAAGGAGAAGGTATGTTTGAATTACATTGACAAGCGCTTTGTTGTTCGACCGTCAATTAGACGTTGAAAACCAGTTTAAAGCTTAAACTTTGTAGTTAATTGTATAACAATTACTTCTGGTTTCAACTCAAATTGGAATACTTACTTGTCTGTTGTTTTTCTGCATTGCCCCCAAAAGTCAGTATTCCTCAAAATGTTGCTTGTGGTTATTGGTGATTAGTCTCGGCGCCCAGATCATGAGCTCTGTGAAGCGACAGCTTTCAAAATGAAAGAGGATACAAACCGATATGAAAAATATAATTAAAACTTCGTCAGTTTACCACGGCCATCGAGTGAGAATGGTTCAAGTGAAATGAAATACTGACAGCTCACAGGACAATGACATTTATCCTAATAACTGAACTATAACGTCTTGTGTACATTTTGCTTGCTTTGTTCATATACGTCTGCCGGAGTCACAATACATGATACTGTTAACTTCCGAAGGTTTGATTACGATATTTCTACGGAGTCTATAATACAGACAGAATGACGGGCCGGTTATGTGTTTTGTATGCGAGTATTTACGTATACTTAATAACTATACAGGGACAGCAACAAAAAGCTGTTAATATTACTTTAGAGACTTCAGCAGCACTACGCATTCCACTGTTTCCATGTAGAAGCAAATTTCTTCCCCAAAAAATTAACATTCGATGTTTGTTTACGGGGTCAGCGATGCATGCCGTGTTATGTTAGAGAAAAACAAATTACGGTGTAATTTAGTATAGTTGTGCTTGTAGAGCACTTGTATACAATACTGTGTAGCATGGATGATAGCCATCTTTTGGCCTAATAGCCCTGTTACACGGTTATTTCTCGTGCAACTTGCAATGCCATTGCAAGACAAGTTGCACGAACCCAGGGCCGTCGCGAGGGCTTTACGGTAGGGGGGGGGGGCGACGACAAAATTTTCCGACAAAATGGGCGTGGTCACAGCAAATTATCCGACAACGTGGGTGTGGTCATTGTACTTTTTCTACATTTTCATATTATTTTCATAATAAAATAATAAAATATTCCGACAAAGTCCGACAAGACGATTTCAGGGGGGTGTCACGCCCCCTCCCCGCTACTGTGTAGCATGTCATGCAACTGTAAGAATCATTGAGACACAAGTTGCATGGAACGTTGCAGAAAGTAGAAACGAGTTTTACTTTTTGTAAGTGATTGCAGCATATTTTTACGGCGTTGCATGCATGGTCTACCATCTCTTGTGCAACTTGTCACGTACGTAATGCCAACATTATAGCGATCTATTGCGCATGAGCGTATGCTGATTTGGCCTAGCTCGTCCCAGTATATATAGCTCAGTGGTCCCAGTCCAAGGAATGAACTAAATAATGCAAGTTGCACGCGTATAACATTGCACCGTGTAACACCGCATGCCTTGCAACTGCAACGTTGTTAATGTTATCATTGCGAGACAAGTTGCACGAGAAATTGCACCGTGTAACACCGCATGCCTTGCAACTGCCACGTTGTTATTAATGTTATCATTGCGAGACAAGTTGCACAAGAAATTGCACAGTGTAACAGAGTCTTAATTCACTGATCTAACCCTAATCAACAAATTTAACTTAACGTTCATCACGTGGCTGTGATGTCAACCCTGCCCGAGGGACTAGCCCCTGCAATCAACATCAAATCATTCAGATGTTCCAATCTGATATCGAAACTAGCCAACCTGACATCTGAGATTCTGGTTACAGATATTGGAATACCTCGTTTCATCTGTGATCTACCCCAAGTTGTTGCGTCTACTTCGTGTTGAAATATGGGCGTCAACCATATATATGCGGGAAATTATTTCTACTTTTAATCGCGCAAGTCAGTAAAGTACGTAACTGAAATTTGAACCATCGGTGCTAAACGTGGCGTGCATAATATTCAAATTGCAACATATTCGAACATTGTTACATAAATGAAGATACTTCAAAGAGTGTTAGTGGGAGTCGTTTCATTAAAATGTCGTTTGACTATCATGCTTTTTGTATTTCCTATATAAGTCCGTGACAAATATACTTTTACACGCTAGTAATAAGTAAACAATTGGGAAATGGTGTTATTACTCCACTTCTCTCAGCACTGTACACCTCCTTATTTGGCTACATACTTTAAATTTCCGGGCGAAAAGCAAGTTCAAATATTAGGTTACGCGTTCGAAGGCGTTTCTCACATCGTTCCATACCCTTTCCCGAGAAAGCAATCAAGGACGAAGACATCAAAATGGTTTGTATCACTGTTGCTTACATCTGGGCTCTTGTTAAAATTTGTCACGGTTTTAATACCTTGTCTGCTTTTCCAGGCCACCTTCTCAGAGCTTATGATAGAGGGTAAATAGAACTCGCCTTATTATTAGCCTAGTGGAACACAGAATTTTTCGTTTGTATTCATTAGCTAATGAGCTTTTGTTTGATAACCTGTTATCTATAGAATACAAAGAGACTTTTGGCATGTTCGACACGGTTGGGGACCACAAAATCGAAACTAGTGATATCATTGACGTGGTCCGCTCGCTTGAATTCAACCCGCATTCGGCAGACGTGAAAAAAATCGTGGACGATGTCGACCCTAGAGGTACCAAATAAGTACTTCAAACTCTATCTGGTTTTCGTGCACGCCTTAATACTTGTATTTAATACATATAGCTCAACCTATCTTTTCAATACGAAACTGAGAATTTGCGTTTTCGTTTGATCTGCCTGCGCAAAAAATTCACGCAACCGAAATTCTGCGCAAACTATCTATATTTATAAATATATTGGAACGCAAACATGCAGATGTCGGTCGTTTAATAACCATGCTTTGGCAATTTCGTGTATTTGACGTTCATTACTTTACCATTTACATTGAGTTTTTGGAAGCGTAACTGATCAGATTCTATCGTTTGTTAGTCCTGGTTTACCAGGTGTTGACCGTGTTGTCACAAGTGTATACACATATCGTAATCTCATCTATGCGCTTCGTCTATAGCGGTATCGTGTCTGTTTGTTATTCTGCAGCCAAAAAAGCATTTCAACATGTTATCTTCCCCATACAAACTCAATACGGGGTTCCAATTTCACACTAAACTTCAACAATATCTATATGATTTTTAAAATTCGTATTTGTATTGTAAGTTTGTCGTACAAATGGTCAGCTTGTGTTGTCGTTGTCCCCATGACGTACAGTATCAACGGACTCTGCGAATTCTATTGATTTAACTTAGGGACGTAGATGTAATTAGCCACCAAATTATTAACCCTGTTAGAGATGAAAACACTTATGTAGTAATGGGGTGTATATAGCAACAGCTGCCGCCTTTCCCAAACAGTGTTCTTGGTAGCACAATCTATTGGCAGATTACACAAGCCTTTAACATAAAAATAGGCCATACACTATCATAAAGGTAACGATAGCCCAAGGCATTTTATGTTGTTTACATTGTGAGGCTTCCTATGATAAGTTAATCATTTTCTGTTTTGATCATTTCTCAAAAATATTGGAAGATTCATAATGCTGTACATGAATTTGTAACTACAAATTAGCTGACAGAACTTATATACTTGAGAAATGTCATTTATATTTATATTCCCTTAGGCAACCTTTTATGTAACTCATGCCTCAGACCATCGAGTGAGCTTCCTTTCTGCACAGCTTGCTGTGTCAATCATCCTCGGTGTCTCCTTATTTTCATAGTTCATTCAATAAATTATAAAATGATTTGTACATATAATGGTGTTTGCATGATATGTTAAGCTTAATATTGCTAATTACATAGTTCAACATGCACACATTTTTCTACAAATTAAGGAGAAAGGGTGCACTAGAGCAAATGATTCCCATGGCATTTTAAACAGATTTTTGGCTGCACAGGACAGACATCAATAAAACTGTTTACTGACAAGGAGTTATGGTTCCTCCTACTGTAAATGTGTTTATCCATAACACATTAGTACATTCTGTTGGTTTAAGCAGAACTTGGTATGATGATAATTGAATAATGGCCACAGTTTTACAAAATTCACTTAGTGCAGACTGGAACTGCATTAGGGCACATATTATTGTCTTCTACTTCAAAATGAACAGAATGGCATACAAGCCTAGGTAAACAACATGCATGTACATGTACTAAGGATTATCCAAAATTCCCCAGGGCATTCTGTTCCTTCATCATACTCTGTCAAACTCAAAGGTTGACATTTTATGTTACTGCCAAATGGCAAGCTATTGTGGTGTCTATATACTAACTCTCAAAATCCTCAAATTGGCAACTGTATTCGAAAGCAAATTGTTAAGCGTACCAAAGTGGCCCCCTACTCTAATGTAATGGTCAGAGAGGGTTTGGATTATGTTTCTGTTACTTTGATTTTGTTTATTTTACTTATTACAATGGAGATGTCAAGTGGGTGTGTTAGCAACACCATAACATATTGATCATTTATCAATGTGGGGCACAGATTGTATGAATTTTGCACTTTTGCAACTCTTCTTTAACGGTTTGTAACGGTTGCAGTGAGCAACCACATTTGGTGGGGGTGTTTACTGAAAGATGTTTGCTATAGGGAATTAAGAGGAGACCTTAGGGGAGAAACGCTGAATTTTAATATTCAGGGTAGGTATATTATTTAACCCTTTAAGGCCCAGGGGTTCCCACATTGACAAGTAATTTACATTAATTTATACCGATGCATTTGGAAACTAAGTATTTTAACCCACTGCCAACTGCATAGAATAATGTAATTAATAGACCCACATTTTTTTCGTGAATTGTCCCACTGATAACTTAATGTTTATACAGTACTCATTTGGTGACATCTGTTGATTCAACGATATTAAGCGGACTAATTGGTGACCTTATTGAAAATAGCGACTTGCTAAACCTAAATTATACTAGCTTTGTTTATATTTATATCAGTGATGCAGATGGTATTGGTATAGTGGTATTTCCACCATTGAATTTTGATTTGGGTCATCAATAGTGGACCAACACGTATAGTAAACCGCTCTACGAAATGGTACATTTGATAGTATAGTACAGTATGCTACAATATTATGCGGCTGCCAACCTGGATATTTGATACCTAGTTTTATATTCTCTGCTATGGAATAAAGCAAGTCACAGCATCTGGCGTTAGAGACAAGTCAAAGCGTTTGGTGTTAGCGAGAGATTAAAACTGACGGGGGTTAGACAGTAAAATAGTCATATAAAATATTACAGTACAATTGGAAGAGAAAAAGACTTAAAAGCTTCTTGGCCAGTGCTTCCGTCTTTCAGCTTCCAGCGGGAACGTCGCACTCTTTACGCCCCTGTCGGCATTTCGGACCTCCGAGGGCTATCCACGAGACTTAGAGAGCCCAATACCCTGAGTGGGAGGGGACAGACGGCCCCTAGACCATAGATGATTGCCCCTTGGTATCGGTCACACCTTCGCTCTTGGTTGACCTAGGTTAGGAACGGCCGAATTCTCAAGCCATGTGTTACTGATTTAGGACATCAATAGTATAAGTTAACTTCCGTCTATTATAACCGTCGCAAATGTCCAGCAATACAATTGGGGGACACATTTACAGGGCTGGTTGGATATTGCCGGTATAATCTCCACTGAAGTGACTGTCTTCAAAGGCCGATATTTTGAAAAGTATACGTATCGGATTGAAATGAACGAAATGAAGCTAAAGACGTGCTCTACTTGAATATTTTATTTTTATAAGGATTGCACGTACCTGGTTTAGGCTTCCCAACAAACTAGAAATGGGATAATGTCCATTACACGGGACCGATAGAGAAAATCCGCATTTTTCAAAATATTTAAGTAAAAGTAACAAAAAATGTTTAAACATTATATGGAAATGTGGAGAAAGGTTTGATGTATACAGCTAACGACTGAACAAAACAATTCACCATCTAGTTTATGGGGCTCTCTATGTTCCCTTACGAAAATGTTCTATAGAACAATGAGAATTAAATGTTCAATATACATTAGAAACAAGTAGCATCTAATATGCAAATTTTAGGTCAATGCAGCACACAAAATGAAAATAGAGTGTAAGAAGCGCTAAGGTTTTCCACTAATTTTGAAGTTCGTAATCGGACATTCAGGCAAAATTTAGCCAATGTTGACAATTGATTGATACATGATTGATACTCATAATGCCTTGGATTTAACGAAATCTGCTAGGCGTTCTAGATCTCCTTGAGTGGTGACGGCACACACGCGCGTATAGAACGCCTGGGATTAGGCTGTGATATTCCCATGTCCCACATCTGTGTTTCCCACCCTTGCCGCACTTTTAGTTCTTTACATGTTAGGACGTCACCTGCTATCCAAGTACATACGCACGACAGAATGTAATCTATTTGTTTAAGCACGTGCATTCCTGATTACACACCGGAGAATGGCACAGGTTGCAACAGGGGCGCAATACGTCTCCGCGATCTCTTCGAATACCTTGTCCCAGTCTTGTTTCAATTGTCGCTAGCAAGTTGTTATGAGGTACCATGTAACAAGTTGTTCATTGTAGAGACTTGCCACAAGCTTGTTCTAACATCTTAATTGATATCGTCGCGCGCCAACCATCAATTTGTTAACAACGCTATCCACATGCAAGGCCACTTGATAACAAGCTTGCTACAAGGTTGTTCCGAACACATCCTGTTGCGGTTGTGAGATTTTTGCCTGAATGTATATATGAAAATACTTTAAGTAACCATTTGTTATGCATATACCTAATTATTCATGACTATAAACAAGAACTATCATTTTAGGTATTATGCGCATTACGTTTGAAGAGTTTCTACCAATTTTCAAAGAAATCTCACAAAAATGCACGAAAAAGCCTCCCCCAGAGGAATTTTTCGAGGGTCTGAAAGTCTTCGACAAAGATGGCTTTGGGATGGTGATGTCGGGTGAACTTCGTCATATCTTGACTACAATAGGTACAGTATGTGTATATGGTTCGATACCACTTGGCGTCTGTCTTTTTCTATTAAACATTCCCAGAAAATTGTCTAATTACAACATTACAGTGTTTTATTACAAAACCGCAAGCGTGCGCATAAGGAACTATGTATAATGTCCTTCTAAATCAGGTTTGCTCTTAGCGCGGCTTTTATCACTCGGAAACTTGATTTAAATTCAACATTGATTATATGTCCTGAAACGTTTACGCGAGTTTGGGGTCCTCGTCACGTGTCTATATATTGTATTTAATTAAAGTGCCTATGCAATGAAGGACAGTTTTTCATATTGTTAATTCCTGAGATGTATTGGTATTCATATAAAAACATCTGGGACGTCATAAGTTATGTACATGAAATTTAAATACTTAGAGCATCTCGTACGTCTTAAGGAATTCTGAACGTAATAGGTGAACAAAAGTATAGCATTTACTTGTATGTATCCACTGACAAAGGTTTAAACCATTTCATTTATTATTCTCTAAGATAAGCGCGATGATCTTCCAAATTTAAGTTCCGTGTACATAGCTAATGACGTCACATATGTATTAGTTAAATACTAGTCTTAATACCTCAACAACAAGAAGAGATGAAAAAACTACCATTCGATTATTCTATCATTTTCACAAGTTCTTTCAAATAAAAAAAAATCTGAATGACGAAAATTTCGGATATTTACGGGCCTATACAGGTCATGTAGCTAGGTTGAATATAGTTGAACGTGTGTGCTATACTGGAGTGATACCGATATTGTTATGAAAGCAGAACTTATTTTGTTACTTATTTTACTGTCATCGACGCTTCTGTCTAAATAGGGGACAAATTGACAGAAGATGATTGTGATGTCCTTTTCAAAGACGTTGAAGATAAGAAAGGAAGAATTAACATCGAAGGTACTGTAATAAATCACGTTTCACGTGCGTGAATTTGACTGCGTTCGGTTAAACCTGGGAATATAGGGTTTTTCCAATCCCTAAATTAGCTTGGCATTCCGAACCGCTTCCGCTATATTCCGTTTTGAGTTTTCACAAAAGCCGGTATTTGTTTCTGATCATTTCGAAAACAAAGGTACGAAGAAACTGTACAGTAACTTACTAAATTGACCATTCTAACAGTTCCTGAACTGTATAACATTATTCTTCACCTTAAGAGTCGAAGTTGTCACTCCGTACATCACAGGTGAAATCTTTTAAATATTATCCCTTTTATTTTAGATTTTGTGAGATTGGTCTTATCTGGTTGAGAGGGCGCCGCTTATAGAATGATCGACCTGGAAGTGTCCACTGTACTTTATATTAGCTGCTTTGCAGTATGGTATTTCTTTTTTGGGAAAGAGTTCTACAATTTGTTATATATTACTGGAATTAAGCATATAGGTGAATGCTAGGATGTTGGAATTAAAACGTTTGCATATAATGTTGTACACTGTTATTTTTGATGTGTTATTCCTGTCCACAAATCATGGACTATAAATCTTAAATGAAAGAACTTTTAAAATTATTAATACCGCCCCTTACAGTTTTGACAGATCTTTTTGGGTTGTCGAGATGTAACACTTCAGAATTCTCTATAAGTCGGCTGGCGTCCGCCATTTTAATTTTTACCAGATATGCAAGGATGACGTCAAAATGGAGTCATCGAAGTGGTAAGGACTATTAGGATGCACATTTAGGCGCTTCATTACTACACAGCAGCTTTGCAATAGTTTTCAAGCTACAGTAACCGAGGCCGTCGATGGATTTATGTGCACTATCTATGCACCAAACTAAAAATGTACAACAAAAACTTACATGTATTAGATTGCGAGGGCTGGTATGAAATATTGCAAGGAGAAGTCGTCATGAACAAGCAAAAACTGCACGGCCCTTTGATTTACGATGTCTAGAAAAAAACCCCAAAATCAAGTATTTTTAAAGTGACCAGTTGGTGATGGATCTGACCCAACCAATTAATTATCAATCATCGTTTAAAATGGTAGGTTTATGGATCTTCGTTACTTTGACTGGTTTGCGAGGCAGTGATTAGTCCAGCCTAATTTGATAGGGTATGTGGAGAGGTCATCTCATGCCAGCATATCATTGTTATAACTCAGCGGCGGCCCAATAACAAACCATTACACTTTATAACATATTTTAAACTAGTATTATATATTGTAAACAAGATGTCTGCGAGAGGCATTAACGCGACGGGTCGTGCACAATCAAAAGGCCTCGAATGTTATCTACTTACTGCATATAACTCTGGTTGGATTCACTTGTTGACCATGTAGAAAAGCTATAAACTTTTTAATATCAACTGTAGCTTCGCTCATCTCCTCAGATGAAGAACTCGAACTAGAATGATCTTGACCTTGAAACAATGACAAATTAAACAAATTAAACAAAAAAAACGATAACGAGCTAAAACGGTGAATGAATAGAAGAATAAATGATTACATGAATAAATGAATAAATGAGTACAGGAATAAACCAATAAATGGTAAATGAGTAAACGAGTACACAAATAAACGAATAAATGAATGACTGAATGAATGAACAAATAAATCGATAAATGATTAAATCGATAACGCGAACAAATTTCTCGCTTGATAAATACCGAGATGATTTCAAGCAAAGGTCTTACCAGAATCAGAAACTTCTAATTCTGTAAAATGAGTTTTGACGGAAACGGCATCGGTAACAATTTTCAAAATCATATAGCCATTATTGTTTGCAGCAATAACCTAAAAAAACATTATTTGGCGAAATATTACGTCGAGAACAAAGGTCATACGTCATACCTAATACTGTACTGAGTCGAGGGTGTGTTGTGACGAAAAAATAAATACTGTAGCATATACGTTTATTTACGCTGCATACGTACAAGTGTTACTACACTGCTTTCCCTAGAGGTTAAGTGAGGCCCTCCCGTGAACTCTTAGTGATCTAAAACGCTACAGCACATAAACACACCATGACCTGTTTGAAGCCGAAAAAAAGGAAGAGTTTCAAAAATACAAAAACGACCGAAAAATATTACTGGTACTATAGGAAACAGTGGGAGAATATTATTGGAAAATATTATTGATATACTATAGGAAATGGTGTTTTCAAAAGCTTTAATTTGATATAGCTATAGAGTTCTCAAACCGCAGAAAACCTCGGAAAACCACCTTGCAGTGGCAATTTGGTCCGCGAAGTTAGCGTTCCATGAAGTACTTTCCCCCCTATATGTAGCTTTATTATAGCCTATGATCTTGAAACTTGACTAAAATGGAACCACCACAGCTCATTATCTATGTTAGTGTACCTTTAGGCAAGTTTGTGCGATAAAAGACAATTTAAAAGTATTAAGGATTTCGACACAAGAATTTCGCCGTTTTTTGAGGACCTATACAACCTCTAATGGTTATTTTAGTAAAAACGCATTGCGCAGGTAACGACAGAATCTCGCATGAACACAATGTTTATCAATCAATCACTAATACTGTTTTGACAACTTGCAACAAGCATGTTCTGTCAATGCTGTTGACGCTTGTTCTAAAAGTATTGTCTGTTCGTTCAGCGTGGTCGATAATAACGTATTTTACTGTCGTAACTATGATATTACCAGTGTAATGCAATTAACGAATAAAACAATAGCGTTGAGGATTCGTTTACCAGGTAGTTGCTAAGATATTTCATTTTATCCACAACGTTACGTACTGTTTTGATAGGAGGCATACAAATACTAACCTAGAACAGAACAGAACAATCAAATATTGAGCGGGACACAAGGCCAGAAAGTGAAATATAATTGTCAGTGGTTCGTCTTTCTCAAAACTTTCATTAATAGGTTTTTGTATTTGGGTATGGGGATAGCTTTGCGTACAAATTTTTCCTATCTTCTAAAACATGTTTTTTTGAAATAAAAAAATCCAGATCTACAGAATTTTTTTGAAACTGTCTTAAATATTTCAAACATGATAAAGAAAACGTTTAATGAAATAAAAAATTGGGGTCACCGGCCATATTGGAGAAATAAACGCGATTAAAGTGCGTAATTTGTGGCCATTTCGAAACATCATTGTTTAAATGTTGTTTTGACCATCAGCTGTGAAATTCATTTCCGAATACTCAATACTAACTATGAAACCTACACCCAACAACTTTCCTGCAACAGTCTATGGCAACTATAAGGAGCCACCTTTGCCGGCACTGAATGTTGGTCTACATATCAAACTGAAGCTCCTGGAAAACTATCAGAGTAAATCTCCAAATATTGGGTTATTATTATTCGGTTTGTATCAACCAAAACTAGACAATTTGGGACTAAAGACACTTTCAAAATAAATACTTACATCATAGTCAGGCATGTGAGGTTCCTGGTAGTCAGGCCACTGTTGTTGAGGAATAACACTGACTGGAGTATCGTGAATTACGGTTCTTGTATGACTCACAACTGATGGCTATAGTTAAGAAAAAATTAAGAAATCCATCATGCTTTGGTGTGCTTAATATAGACTTATTAAGCCGCAGGAAAGTTGCAATTTAGAGGACAACGAAAAGTACTTTACTAGATAGCGTGGATAGATTCGTGGCCGTGATTGCCATCTCAAGCACAATGGTGTCTGCCATAATTTTAGCTCACTTTATGACGTCACAACTGTTAATAGGCACTTCTACATTGTTGACGCTAAAAGCTTGAGTTCTACTAATTGTGTTTGTGATTACCACTAACTAAGTATTTTATAGTCATTTAAAAATTCCTTTTTGGATTGCCTATTATTTTGTATTTAGTGTTTATCTACTATAAGCTTCTTCAATGAAAACTCCTTCACAATGAAAAAACGACATACATTGTAACATTAAAACCAACTGAACAAGCTTATCGTGATAATAATACATAAAACTCTTTTGCCATATTAAATGTTTATGTGGAAGCCTAGTCTGTAATTTGTAATGTCATATTTCAGTTTTCACTCTAAGTTGCTGAAAGGTCACAAGTATATGCATCTTCTACACTGTCTTGGGCGGAACAGAGTGTTACTTTTGCATAATAATAGAAGTTGATTATGTGCTGGTGTGTGTCATTAAAAAAGAGAAGAAAATGTCAGATTTATTAAATGTCAAATAATGTTACACCATGCTTCTTGTATGTCTGTCAAATTCCAGAGCAAACGTCATGGACTGATCGTTGCGTGTGCCCTATTTTTCTTTGTATACGTGCACATTCACAAATGAATATATAGTGATGACGCATGATGTGACGTTTTTGCAGCATATCTTTGTTCATCCGGGCAGCATATTCCGTTGGTAAAACAGTAATAGATTATAAATCATAAAATTTAGAAAGATCTCTGGAGCTGGTTTTTGCCATAATCCTTTACCACCAATGTGGTTAAACTGAGGTATCCCTACTGCGTCAAATAGACAGCTTACCAATGTTATTTCAAAAGTAAGACATGCTGTGTGTTTTTTGGTCAGTTGTATTTTAACCGCTTGAGCGTTTTGTGCTGACTTCATAGCTTTAGAAAGATTATCAGGACACAGTTCCAAGTATATGTTATTTTCTTCATCTTTTCCTTCAATGCGGAACTCTTCGAATAGGTTACCCTAAACACACAGACAAAACAATTATAGAATCGGGCTTAAACTTATCGAACCGACAAGCACCCGGTGTACAATTAAGCCCGGTTTACGCAATACGATCTCTCGTATATTACAAGCCATTTTGGTTTATGTAATGAAGTGGCGTATAGTTACAACGTGTTAGCGACCTGAAAACTGTATTTCCGCGTACGTGTAAACAAGTTGTACGTCTATATAACTATACTACTTGATTACACCATAGACTACTGATTCAGGAGACAGGTACTGGAAACGCTTATGCTGCTGACGCGACATCCGTGATGCGCTCTGAGCACGTTGGCAGAAACCCTGTTGATATATGTTAATATTTGACTACGTTTCATAATTTTATTTTTATCAATTCTGATAAAATATATAATACTATAAGGCACTGCACTGTCGTAATGCCAAATGTCATATTGCAGGAAAAACAGCATTAAAAGCTTGCGAAAATTTCGCGACCACGAAAACGTCGCCACGAAAAGTACTTCTTGCAGGAACCCTGTAGACAATATTTGAATGCATCTATTATAATTCTGATAAAAGATACACATCTGAAAATCAAAATATTTGACTACGTTTCATAATTTTATTTTTATCAATTCTGATAAAATATATAATACTATAAGGCACTCCACTGTCGTAATTTTAAGGGCCAAATGTCATATTGCAAGGAAAAAACAGCATCGAATGGCGAATGCCCGCGGAATTTACAGGGCGTATAAAGGATAGCGCGCTTGTTTTGACGTGCGTTCCCAATCCCTGTCTTCTGGATAGTCTATGATTACATACACTTAAATGGCAATCGTATACGAAAAATGGTAGCGTATAATGCGGCCTTTCAGTAGAGAGGCCTTTAGATTTTAAGTTCTTAGCTGGATTCATTCTGGGTGCAGATTAGAGTAAGGATCAGTAATCGTACAGCATCTCTGAGTTTTTCAAAGATTGAAAAAAGTCAATATTATTCAATTCGGTAACTTGCACGCAGTCCCAGACCTCGCACTAGCGCAACTGATGTCGTTGCGCAAGCGCGAGGTTTAACCTGAGTAGCAGGCATTTTTCCTTTCCATTTTTGCTGCAGACTGAACAGGATTGTATCTATTAACAATGCCAAATGATTTTACCTGGTTTACTTCACACCACACTGTCACACCACCCTGCGCTGCACTGTCATTCATAATAAAATACAACTTTTGAGGAGTTAGTCTCAAAGCACACATCTTTGTCATATGTGATACGGTTGCTACAACCCCTAGAATGGAAAAAATAAACACATGACATGAAATGACACAATAGACCAGTGCTTGATTTCTACTTAATTATTACTGTGGTCTTCTGGGATGACTTAAAGTGTCTAGATTAGATAGATTATTAGAGGTGACTTTCTTTGCAGGTTGTATGTAAGCATGACAACATGTCTGAGCATGTGGCTCTTTGCAGTTCAGGGGGTATTCTGGTCATGAAATAATAATAGGTTGTATGGATGGTGATTATAATGTGGATTCATAGAAATAATAATAAAAATAATAATAATGATACCAATAATAATAATGTAAATAACCTATTTATCTTTATAGTTTGTAAATAGGTTATTGGCATTATTATTATTAGTATTTTAGTAGTAGTATTATTACTATTATTCACCTTTTGAATTCACTTGTTTAAATATATTGTAGTGTAAGTAGATCTCTTACCCATTATTTGATGCAAATAATTTATTCATACCATAGTCTTTATATTATTGTATCATATTACCCACTATCATTCACTCTGTACTGAAGATGGCATCTTGAAGGTGCCGAAACATGTATATTATTACAAATTGTTAGTATTTTTTTAATGATTATTGACGATATAATATTTGGTGAAAATACTTTAACGTGGCTTTTCAAGGATACATGACACAATTTCTTTAATTCTTCCTACACATGGGGAAATCTTACAAACTGCAACAGGATGTTTAATTTGTAACAAGCTTGTTATCAAGTTGTAATAACGCTGCGTTAGTTTGTCAAGTTGCTACAGCCTTATCGATACCAAGTTGGTAACAAGCTGGTGGTTGCAGGATGATATCAAGTGTTAGAACAATAGCAAGTGCCAAGTCTGTTGAGTGAAAAACTTGTTACAGATTAACATGATAACAACTTGTTGGCAATTTGTCTGGGGTGCAGGTATGCGAAGACATTGATGCTTGATATAACAACCTTGTAGCAAGTCTCTTACAGCCTTGTTTCACTTTATGAGATTCCCGGTGTGTCACAGGGAACCCAATCTGTAGACTGTTGCACACATGTGCAGATGTGACTGTACCACATCCTTAACATGTCAAGTAGCATCATTCACATGTCAAGGGATACATAATATGTACAATACATTGACATCCATTTTGACATGCCAAGTGGTACAAATGTTTTGACTTGCATAGTATGTACCACTAAGTATAGATATCATATGGCAAATGGAACCATATTCATATTTGACATGTCAACTTTTTTATTAATCAAATCAAGTTTATTAGAAAGTGAAATAATTTCGACTGACACTCATGTTCACTTACTGGTAAAGTGGTGAATGCATGAGATATCCACAAGTTTAGCCTTGAATCTCATCTTTTGTTCCAATGCAAGACGTATAGCTCTTGAATAAAACTTCTGCAGACAATGCAATCAAGTGACGGCGAAACAGCCGAAACTTTGATTTTCCCGCGTTCTAACACTTGCTTGTATCCATCCATGAGAATGACAACTATATAGCGCGAAATCATGCAAGAAATTTCTGATTGGCTTTTATTCGTTGGCTTAATTTGGTAAAACTGTCTGGGATAAAGCAACGTGTGTTTTTACTTCGACTGTAACGTTGTACATAACGATGTTATTGGGATTTGGATAACTGCACAGCTAATCTGAAAACCTGACCTGCACCATATTATTTAGCATATTATTAATGTTAAATGTATTTTTGAGAGATGGGAACGAATATACAGGGCCACGTCAAGCAGCTGACTGTGACTAACGATGTCGATGGAGGATGTCTTGCAGAACCATAATCAGTGGAAAACCGAGTTGGATAGTACTTTGGATTTTCTTTTTGATAAATTTAGAAAGCGCGAAGAAGAATTGAAGCAAGCCAAACATGAGCTTGAGATATCCAAGAAAGCATTTGAATCGGAAATGAAAGTGGAACGGACAAAATTTGAAAAGGAAGTTGGAGAGCGGAACAAGGCTTTAGAAGAAGTCAGACGGCAATTAGAAGCCGAGAACAAGCGTATGCAAGAGGTTTATCAAGCACAGTGCTCCCATGTGAAACTGGACGTTGGTGGACACACATTTTCAACGTCTTTAGCCACTTTAACTCGCGATAAAACCTCGATGTTGGGAGCAATGTTTTCAGGACGTCATAAGCTAATTAAAGGCAAAGACGATACTTATTTTATTGACCGTGATGGCACGCATTTCCGGTACATCTTGAATTACTTGCGCGATGACTTATCAGTTGATACTCTACCTGAGGATGTGACCACTTTGAAGGAAATCCAGAGAGAGGCTGACTACTATCAGTTATCAGGGTTATTTGATATTCTTCAATCAATAATCATACCACTGCCAACACTACCTGATTACAATCAAGAAGACATTGATTGTCTTTTAAACAAAGGAACAATTAATAATGGCCCTGAACATGGCAATCATAAAATAATGACAAAATCCAGATTAGATTTCAAAAACAAGAATCTTTCCTCAGTATCATTTGTTCACACTACATTTGTGCATGATGTATGTTTTTCTGGGGCAATTTTAAAAGAGACTAATTTTTATGGCTGTGAATTTGGTAGCAATGTTAAAGTGGACTTTACCAACTGTGATTTGACAGCTGCTGATTTTAGACAGTGTCGTGCATTTGCTGCAGCATTGTCTGCAAGTGGACAGATGCACAAACCACCACTTTATGGTACAAGCTGTTCAACTTTCCTCCATCTTATCCAACAAAGAAAGGTTGTATTTCAAGGAGCAAAGTTAAATGGGACAAAATTTGATCCAGGCGTTTTAGACTGCATTAAACAAAGTAATAAATTTTAATGTATTGGAAAAGCAAAAAGATTAGAGCCAAATGTTGAAAAGAGAGGTGTACTGCACTCATTTTATTAAAGTGATCAGGCTGGACCAGAACTGACTGGAACTTCATTACCAGTATCATTTAAGTTGTCTTATTTAGTTTGCATCTTTATATGAACAATTTTTGGGTGATGAAACTGGGAAAAACAACAGAAAATTAATCCAAAGATGCAGTGCAGTTTGGATGCCAGTAAGAAGCAAAATTGCTGAAAAAAGATATGATTTCATAAATCTGGTCCTGACAGATTGATGTATTACATCCATATAAGATTTTTCATTGTTGTATTATATCTAGCAGGAAAATAATTGGGATGTGGATTGTGGAACATGCATTGCCAATGGCCATCCATTAGGTTGTTAGCCTTCAGACAGACAAAGCATGTGCCATCAGACCTCGTTATCAGACCTGTCATGATCGAGCAATTTTCTATTGGTAGTACAGTAGGTTAACTTATATAACACATAATTTTACTTTGTAAATAGATTTGATTTTACTTGCTAATCATGTACTTTAGGTTTCTTAATGTAAATTTGTTGTATGAACTATTATATTAACTGAAGATAGAAAAGTGGTAAAAAGCATGTTAATTGTTAGAGTTAGAGTTGTGGGGAATCACGGGAAATACTACTGTATGCTGTGTAGAATGTTGAACAATTTGGGATGTGGCCCAACAATACTGCAACAAAACTTCTTGAACAATTCTCATATTCCACTTTGATGTTTTGTTGGTACTGTGTATGCCACAATGTACTATAAATTGGACCGAGTTAACCAAGCAAAATCCTGAAACAATATAGAAAAAGAATTAATTAACTCCTAGGATACTAAAAGTTTGCTTTGGTTGTTTATGGAAGTTCTTGGTCTCTTATTGCTTGCTATCCATATCATACAATATACATTACAAATTTAGCTGTTTTATTATTCATAAACTATATCATAAATCACTGAATTGCATTATTCAAAACTGGGTCACACGCCACGGCGTTTTTCCGAAGATTACGTCACCACCAAAATACATCGCAACTACTCATCTAATAATTTGACAAATCATAAAAGGCTTATTGACTCAGGGTGAGGGTTGTACGGTGAAATATCGGACCGTGATTTTTTAGTACAGACCGAACGGTAGGCGAGGTCTGTTCTAAAAAAAACAAGGTCCGATATTCACTGCACAGACCGAACAAGAGATATTAATAAGTTGTTTATTACACTGTACATGGCCACGATGGGGAAACGTGACACAAAATCAGTAAAACAATTAAATGTAGTGTTTTTGATGTCCCATTTGACAAAAAACCTTTCAGTCACAAGCCAATTGAAGCCTTGAATCATTGGTTTTGAAAAAAACACGCATTTCTACTACTCACACAACGAAATTTTAAGTGTTTTTTTTCAAAAGTACAAATTAACCGGTCTGAATACGCAAAATTGGGGCAATACGGCCTTTTACGGTCCGCTTTTTAATCGATCAGATTATGTAGGAAATTAGGCAGTCATACAATAGACCTTTTTAATAATGACGCAAGTGAGGAAAACATGATGTTACACGCAATCTGATTGGTTCGTCCAAAACGAATTAAACATAACATCACGTTTTTCTCACTTGACGTCATAAAAAGGTCTATAATCGCGTATATATTCACATCACTATTGTCCTTCGCTTTAGTTGTAGGACTCATATAGGAGACCTAGAAGTAGAATGAAGCGCATGTGTGGTATGACGAACAACGACTTTCCGGTTGCACGCTAGAAGCGAAAAGGTGGTAAACTGCCAAAAGTGTGAAAGGGCTTTCGCTCGAAACGTCAGCTATTCGCACCTTTGGCAGTTTCAGGTAATTTACCACCTTTTCGCTTTTGACTTGTAATTTACAATCCCTACGCAGCACCAGTCGGATCGTCTGGCAACTGAGGTCTAGTTTCTTCAGTATCGTGTTATATATCCATCACCACAAGGCTCCGTCAACCTTAATGGTGGTTGTTTCTGGCACTCGGTAAATGGATTGAACGCGCCACTCGGTGTCGCATTTACCGGCTACACGAGTTCCAGAAACAACCACAATTGTTGACATCTGTTTAGGTTTTGTAAAGAATAATACCCTTCCTTGCGAATTCTCCGATTATTTGACATTTTCGAGTAAACAACGACCAATTTATTTTGCATGTTTTCATGAATAATTACCATGATTCATGCAACCAGTTTCATTGCATGGTTATCGCGAATAGACCATGGTCTCCATGATGTGTTGCCAGTCAACAAGAAATTATACAATTACGAAAATTACCTGCTGTTTCCTTTGGGAGGTAGGGTCCACCATGACGTTGATCAATGTCGATCTATCTTTATTTCCGAATGCTTCTTGCAAAGCTGAATTTAGTTGTTCAGGTGTGTGTACCATAAAGCCTTTACCACCAAAGGCTTCAATTATTCGTTCATATTTGGCTGACGGCAGAAGAGCCGTGGGAGGGGCACTAGATGTAGAAAAACAAAATGCAGTTCTATAGAGTTCTTGTTGTAAAATCGACTTTATTGTTCTACTCGCTAACGAGTAGCGTACATGTGATTTGAGGACTCCTCCGTTCACCCTCTCCCTCTTGTCTCACCGCTCTCGTTTAACCTCTCTCGCCACGGCGACCCCGCTAGACCTCAGAAAAATTGGGTTACTGCATAACTCATTAAATAGCGATGAGCATGGCAAAGAGACTGAGAGCAAACCGGTAGATCGGAAAAGAACAGAGGTTGATTAACATGTTATATATTAGAGGAAAAGGGCTTTTCTTTACCGTTACACGAGTAACAGTTGCATTATCATGAATGCACTACAATTCTGGTGATGATGACACAATAATTGATTACTAGCTGTTACAGTACTTACTAATCAGCAAGCGCCTGATTGGTGCACAAAGGCACGGGGATAGAGGATGCCGTACGGACAATTTACTTTCCTTCGTCTTTCTCAGGTTAACACCATTCCAATGTTGCACAACAAAGTGCATATATTGACATAGCTTTTCTACCATTACTAATATTTCTGGGGAAAGGAAAACTAAACAACATGCTATAACAGAGACACAAAGCTTGCTGTATCCCTCTATATCAGATAGTAAATGGTCAATGTTGTTAACTCTATTGTGAGCGTCATATAGCGCTGCGGTATTTCGTATAGAACATTTTATTATTCGAAATAATTGGCTATCTGCTGTTTATACATCGGGGTAAATCTGGGTATTACAATGGAAAGCACCCTTTCTTCTAAAAACATGAAGTAAAAGGCGAGAAGCTTGTCAAATAGCCAATAACGTATTTACTGGATTCGTTTAGAAAATCTCTCATGACAAATTTGCAAAGTAAAGATACATTTAAATAAATGTAACTATTGACCAAAAGTGTATTTACTGACGGTAAAGGCGTGAAAGGAGTTTTTGAAGATATATCATAGAGAAAGCTGTCTATTCAAGACAACACTTTCCCCGTAATAATAACTTCAATAGGACACAGAATATGAAACAAAATATGTACAAAGTACCTCGATGCTGGCCCGCCATCCGAGCCTGCAATGTCTTGCCAACTTTCCTCATCCACACCATTGTAAATTCCGTTGTTATTCAAAATGATGAACACAATAGGAAGATCATATCTGACAAGAAACAAGCAAAGAAGCGTTAACGAACACTTTGGATACTGTTTTAAATATTCTTAATTTCATGTATGCATACAATGACAAGTTACATCAGTTCATGGGTGGAGCTCTGTCTACGATAATTATTCTGATTTATTTTCAGCACTTGGATATCCAATGGTTAACCTCAAAATACACCCGTAGAACCTACCAAGGTAAAACATGCATGCTAATGCAACACCTGCCTACTAAATGAAATCTGCTAATGTGAGACCTGCTAAGAGGAAACTGCATAGTGTGAGACCTGCATAAATGAAACCTGCTAAAATAAGATCTGGCAATTAAAGAGAACCCTGCAGTAAAGTGAAACTTGCCAAAAGTGAAACCTGCTAAAATGATGGTCCTGCTGAAATGATGGTCCTGCTAAAATAAAACCTGCTAAAATAAAAACATCTTTACCTTAAAACAGTTTCAAGTTCCATTCCTGAGAAGCCAAAGGCGCTGTCTCCCTGAATACAGACCACCCTGCTGGCACCAGGATTAAATGAACTATCATGAAACTTGATTAAAACAGCAGCGGCAATAGCAAAACCTATGCCCACTCCCATGGTCCCAAATGTACCTGCATCCAGCCTATATATGCAATATAAAATATGTTTGTCAGGCTGTAATACATGTACGGATAATATATTGCAGGGAATACTTAGGGATATCTAAAAGAACACTATATATAAATGAACTAGTAAACACCCAAAACCAACTCTATCCGAATACTTGGAGGTTAACCATGTCTAACTACGAATGTATGAAATATCGCTTACGTTGGTCAATGGAGATATTTTTAGAAGATTAGCGGCAATTCGCAAAAAATTGATATATCCCTGCGATGTATTATCGCCAACGTGCATTAATTATGTTGACAAGACGAAGTCAACGTAGATAATGGTTCTAAACATTTGCAATTAATTAACCTTACAATTGTTGTGGCTACTGAAGAAAGACACGGTAACGCTTAAGCACTTCACTGGAGAATCTCCTAAGACATTATTACACATCGTGTAATAAGCATGCAAGTAGATGGGTTTTATAACAAAAGTGAGATTAACCTGTGCCTTGGTAAATAGTTCGGTAGAACTGTTCGACCGATGTCCATAGTGTTAGCACCTTCACCAACAATAACACAATCTTTAGGTAGGAAATCCCGTATCTGAAAGGTTGTTTCAGTAAAGGAAAGAGTGATGATACAGGCTTAGTGCAGCCAGCTAGTGTGCCATTAAAATTACTGGCCGGGAAAATCTACCAGCGCGTACAGCAACGAGTAATGAGTAATGAGTAATGAGTAATGAGTAATGAGTAATGAGTAATGAGTAATGAGTAATGAGTAATGAGTAA
>JAOTOK010092622.1:0-13109 GCA_025770025.1 Virgularia gustaviana | reverse complement strand
ACCACTCAATATATGTGCCACTCAATATATGTACCACTCAATATATGTGCCACTCAATATATGTACCACTCAATATAATATGTGCCACTCAATATATGTACCACTCAATATATGTGCCACTCAATATATGTACCACTCATTATATGTACCATGTATATACGATATATTATTCAGACCTTTTTAATTTGTTCTTGGTTATTACGATCCAGACTATCTACTGCGGTTCTAAAAGGTATTAAAAAGAAACGTTTTTGAACAAACGTAAAAGTTAAAACCATTTTTTTTATATGTTTAATACATCTTTCTGCACAAAGCACTAGCTTGCGAACAGACAGAATATTACGCGGTAACATAGCTACATTTTCGAATTTGTGCGAGGTTTTGTGTTCCGATATTCAAGATGTGAGTATCACGCTCTGATTGGCTGGCGTATTAACGACAATAGAAAGACGATTGTGATTGGCTATCGAGTTTACATGGGGTTTCTCGTCACCCAACTATAATCGTCCTTTTAATGTGCTTAATACGGCAGCAAATCAACTCATAACTTGGGTGGGGTGAAACACAAAAGTTCGCATCAATTCGCAGACGTATATGATCTTGATTGTTTGTTTTTTTAAAGTTGTGGTGCTCAACGTAGGCAGTGTAAATTACAAGCCAAAAGCGAAAAGGTGGTAAACTGTCAAAAGTGTTAATAATAACTGATGTTTCGAGCGAAAGCCTTTCATTAGAGCGAATGATGGGCTTTCGCTCGAAACGTCAGCTATTTCGAGGAGAACACTACATTGACTGCCATACATGCAAAATAATGGCTGTTTACACCCACCCTTTATATCCAGTTTTTCACATTTTAGTCCATAGCATGATGAGAGTTTTTCTTTGTATGTCAAGTTTTTCTTCAGTTATTTTTAGAGGGAGTTCCAAGCCCTATACCTCATTTGATTACCATCACTATCCCTTGGGACTATACACAAATCCCAGAAATATAGCAGTTGCATCTTGCATTTTTTCCCACTTACGATGCTTTCACCAGAAGACGTCGTTTTTCAGTAAGTTCGGTTTTTAACTTTTCAATTTCCACTTTCAGCTCAATGTTCTGCAGACAAAAATATTTGTTTTATACTTTTATAAGTAGTTAGAAGAAAATGTATGTGGGATTATATACAAATCATTGCACTCATCACACATCATATATTTATTAATTGGCCCATAGATTGTTAAAAGTTGAAACAAGTAAGTTAAGTTATAAAGTTATAACTGCAGCAACTACCACTCCTATCTACTCTATTGAACCATATAAGCATTTTACTGGTGTATATTTACACAGTATATTACATCTCTGGTGCAATGCAGCAAAGTTTTGACACTCTTTGGCAGCTTATGCAAGTACGTACATGCATACCTATTTTTAAGCTATTGACACCAATTCTAGATGGAACTGATTTCAGCTGTTGTTTCAACATGGGAACATGTCAGTCTTTTGCTAAGCATGTATGTGGCAAGCCTGAAGTCCTGCTCTGGAAAAGGCTTGCTAAACACTCCCAACAAACTCACCACCAAAAGTGATTGATGACCTGGCTCACTATGACTAAACTCAAATCTAGGGTCTACTATACTAAATATCAAAACCTTGTTTGGTAGTCACTCCATTTATTGAGAGTATATGCTGCACTGGAGAACAGTGAGGCAAGGAGCAATGCCACCAAAGTTCAATAAATGGTCAGCTGGCTTGCACTCATACCTGGCAAGCCAGAGAAACAATTTAATATCGTATATAGAAACCCATACCATTTTGAACACATCCTCTTTGGTGCCCCTTTTAATTTGTTCTAGTTTCTCTTCCAAGAAATAGATTCTTAATTTCAACTCAAAATTTTCTTTTTTGAGATCAGATATATGCTGGACAAAAACAACAAAACAATATTCATTACTAGTCTACCAGCTAGGGAAGGGAAGGGAAATGTTATACATGCAGGTACAAAGTTTAATGATAGTAAGACAACTTTCATTATTCAGTGGAGGTTACAAGGTTACTGCCTGTAATTATACAATGCCTCAAGTTCATTATATGGGAGGGTATTCGTATCCAGGGTATTAGAGTATTAAATACTGTAGGGTATTTATTAGCATAACCATTTATTTTGGAGTATCAGTTACTAATATGGCAGATTATCTTACATATCAAGGGTAAATTGAATTCCAAAGGTTTATTTTCTCCTGCCTTATATAAGATGAGAGAAGTGAAAGACATGCAAATTAACTATCCATGCACACAATAATTTTACTGTATATTCTATAAGTACTGTATTTTTCACTTTGTCTAGTGTAACAAGGTGGCCGGAAATACTAGGGGATGAACTGATGTCAGAATCCAAGGCCAGAAGCAAAGCAACAAATTATTGTAGATGTGAGTGAATTAAACATGTACTATTCCCTTCAGGCTTTATCCTAACCTACTTAATCTGATTGGTAAATCCATTATACCTGATGTGTGATATTTTACCTATTATGAGAGGAGGGAATCCAATGTGCTAATTAAACTATCTTATTAAACTATTTCTTCATAAATGTCTCCTTACAGAAAAAAAGCTTACCATTTCATGATCCTTTATTGTATGAATGTTAGTACCTGTGCATAATATTAATAAAATTAATTCCTGCATGGATTAAAAATAGTTATATTGAAATAAAACATGAAAGATGAAGTATTTTCAACTACAATAAAACAAAACCCTAAAAGTTACTCCTAGCCTAGAGAAGGCACCAACGGTATAACCCCTTAATCTATGATTGAATGGTCTTTTCTTTTTCTGGAAAAAATTCATTAGCTGGAATAAAATATTCGGGGCATTGTCTGAAAGTAGGATTCTAAAATAACTTTTACTGCACTTTTACTGGGATTATCATATTTCTTCATGATTACCACAACTATCAGCTTATGATCTGCCTAATATGATCTAATATTGTAATTATTATGTATTCAATTTACTTAAATAAACAAAGATGTTTACAATTTTGTACTGTATTAATTGAGTATTATACTGTATCAAAGCTTGTATAGCAAAAAATACTAGAAGTATAAGCAGTTATGAGTATGCATATGTTTAGATTTAGAAGAGGCTTTGACTGTTCACATAAACACAGTTTCGTTTTATCAATATAAAGTACATTAACCTGAAACTGAAAGACTAATTATTGCACATAAGTTTATTTATCCAACCTGAAGCACTGGCTTCGTTTAGGGCCGTTGTATTTGAGGTCATATTCATACCGCGAGGTACTTGAGTGCTAGAAATCATAGAAAACGTACGTTTTGTATCACTAAGCTTGTTGCCAAGGTCCACAGTTTGTACACACTTACAGTTGAAATATGAACCGTAACAGCTCTGTCGACTGTCGACAACAGCTAGCACAATTAATATGCAAGTAAATTATCAAGTTCATAAACCTCGGCAACGGAAAATGGCTTCACGTACCTCATATTGAAATCAATAGGGAGACTCTCGTCGTTATCATTGATTGAATCCATTTTCTTTGGATAGTTTAAAGTTCCTGTAACTAACTGACGCTCTTATCGTTGGGTACTCGCGAAACCGCCATATTTTGGATACAGCTCAGCCGTCAGTAGTGGGGGCCTGGAAATCAATCAACCGGCTACAGCTACGCATCAATTTTTTTTGAGAACGAGGCAGTTCTATATTATTGTGGATATAAAGTTACGCCGTATTTACGCATAGCGCTTCATTCTTCGGTATTCTGCAGTTAGTCATTATGGGTACCATATAACTACAATACAAAGGGACACTCGCTGCTAAAACTGCGAAAATGTTAATCGGTAGTGTGCACATCAATGAACTTGTATAAATCAATTAGGAAAATAACTTTAGCCCGATTTGCCTAAATAATTGGCATTTCGGTGTATTTGATAGCTAGGATAACTACTACATGACACACAACAAAGTTTTTTGTTCAAAAATACTACAAATCGAAGTGACTAGCCACCGATCGTTATCCAAGTCGAGTAGATATGATAACCCATCACTTTACATTTCAAAGAAACCAACAGGTGCAATCACCTTTCTGACACGGTCTTCATTATTTTCGTGCATACATTTACGTAATAGATGTTCTGGTGCAACCCAGCAAAATTTTAGCAGTTCGGCAGCATGCACAAGTACGTACATGCAAGACTTATTGACACGAATTCTGGATGGAAGCATTTGCTTCAATTTAATTTTATAATTTCGCGAAAGACCAGCTTGTTTTGAGAACAAAGATGTTTGTGTCGGCTAGATATAGATAACTCTGATAACCCTCCACTATAGGTTTCAAACAACAAACCAACAGGTGCAATCACCTTTCTGACACGGTCCTCATTGTTTCATGCATATCTGACGTAATAGATGTTCTTTTTTGTTTCCGCATTTATTTCAAGTATGTTATGGTTTTTCATTTGACTATCTAGAACACCTGTCTGCACAAGAGGAAACAAATCCTGGCTGAACAGGGATGTAACAAATCTCTTTAGCAGCATAAAAAAACTGTTATTGATAGTTCAACTTGGTCATGTGCTAAGACGCGAAGCCTAAATCGTTCAAACAACGACAAAAATCAGTTTTCGTGTAAGCATTGGGCTCTCTTTTGTTTCCATATGGTTCAATTGTTCTGTTGCACTGACAACAGATCTAAATAAAAGATATCGATAATCTTTTTGTAGAATTTGAACAGTCTATTAGGGCCAGCTGCCTGTTTCCTAGTTTTATGATTTCAAGAGAGTTAAACAAAATATCCCGAAGCGCTAAAACTGCTATTATTATGTATTAAGATCAACTTAAAGTACGTATTTATTTCCAGCCAACAAATCAGGGGAAGGTCTCATGAAACATTTCAGACACAATTTTACATAAAAACCCAAAAAGATAAGATTAGAAAAAGATAAATTTTATAAGAATTATATGGAAGCCTAGCAGTTGTTAGAAGATGGCACAAAACTAGTTGTAGGATCAACCATCTTTCCGATTATTACTGATTTGGTCTTCCCCGCAATATTAGCACAGGACCCTATTTAAACAATGTTGGGTATCTTATATAATTTTTAAAGTAATTTTGAGACCAAATGTACGTCATCGTGGGCAACTAATAATCTAGTTTTATTTTTCTTGCCCCCATGTAATACTTTACTCTGTTATCTAACTATAATATTATTGGAAAAAAAATCTGAAGATATTTTTATAGTCAAGATTTCTTACAGCATACTAACTAGCAGTGGGATGCTATCCGAAATATGGAAATATATGAGACAAAGGTACTTGAGCAAAAAAACGACGAGGACACCTCGCTTTTCTGTCAGTCAGAAACATGATGTACTTATTGTCTGCCACTTTGCATCTCAAAGGAAACCTATATATAAACTCTTGTGACTATATACACGATTGAAACAGTTTCTGCACTGAAGTTTGTCAAAATGAACACCTCGCAATGGTTAGAAAATTTTCCAACTTCTCCACCTTCCTCATTTTACCCATACCTCTCCACTGGTGAGACGTGGGCTGTCGCTGTACTCACTGTCGTATTTGGCACACTTGGTTTTTTCGAGAACCTTACTGTGGTGTTGTTTCTTCTGACTGGAGAAACTTTGCTGCAAGTACCAGCCAATGTTTTCCTACTAAGCTTGGCCGTCAGTGAGTTGTTGCTATGTGGTGTTTTAGCTCCACTTACAGTGGTCTGTTTATTCAACGAGCATGTCTACGAATACGCACTCAACATCGGCAGATTCGTTGCTTTTTGTGTCATGAGCAGCATCGTCTTGGTCTCGCTGGACAGGTTAGTTGCCATGGTATACTCTTTGAAATATGAAGTAGTGATGACTCTACGTAGAGCAAAAATCCTGGTTGCTATTATCTGGACAGTGGGTGTAGGTCTATTGGTTATCATTGCCGTGAGTTACATAATTCCAGGCATCCAATTCATGAGGGAATTAATCCGCTACTTTACCCTTCTCTCTATTACAATCATGATTGCTATAAATGTATATCTCTTTAAAAAATCGGGAGAACATAAGCGCGCCATAGAGTCCCAATTCAGGGCTGTCCAGCCACACCAAGTTATGAAAAAAGATTTTCGAGCTCTTCGATCAGTTTTCTTAGTTACTGTCTCCTTCGTCGTTGGATGGCTTCCCGTTGCAATCGTTGCCATGATTACGGACAAACATTTGGATCCCGACAACTACTTTAAAGGTTTCTTCCTAGCAGCTCCACCTGTATTCTTCAATGGCGTTCTAGATCCTTATCTTTATTTCTTCCGATCAGAACAGTTCAAAGAGTCCTTTGCACGACTGAAACGCCGCCATTTCCAAAACCATTTGCAGCCTCCGAATCCTCCTCCCAAGCCGACTATTATCGTTGGTCCCAACGAGGCCGAAACCCCAGTGTGACTTTTCTTGCGAATAATATCACCGCACTTTGACAAATATAGCCAAATATTCACGTCATTCAAACTTCGATATCGTTTTACATTCCAGTACTAGCCAAAAGTAGAAATGCATGCATGGTATGAACTATCAGATAGGTTATCGTATAGGCGGTTGCTGACGTTTCGAGCGATAGAAAACTTTCATCGATGTCGACTTCCGTCTGAATATGTGTACAACAATCAGGGATTCTAAGTTCCAAAGCTAAGAATTGTGAATTCAAAGCCAGCTAGGAAACCGGAATCCAAAACTGGGAATTGGGGATTAGATCCCGAAATCCAAAGCTAAGAATTTCAGTTTGATCTCACGGGTCAGATCACAAACCCTGGAAACCCTAGCTAGGGATCCGTAATCTAAGGCTATGAACATACGAATTTCCGAGTTCGGAATCCCTAAGCCAAGGCTAGGAATTTCGAATCAAAAGCTGTGACTCAAGAATCCAAGTTTGGAACATGGAAGCTAAAAAAACCCCAGAAAAAAACACCACACCCAATCTCTGCTATTCTCAAGAATCAATGACAAAACTTCCACATCTTAGGAAAACAAAAAGCGTCAACTTCGAAACTCCAAATCCAATTTGAACAATTTGGCCGTAGAATATTTAAACGAAAGTCATGTGTCAAAAGTTCGGATCAGTCTCACTCGCTCGCTCTTATCTGGAGCCGATTGTACGACAGTTGAAATTGCGTTTTTTAACCGTTTAGAAAATGCTCAAAAAGCTGTGAAATTCACCGTCTGGGTTGACAAGAACTTCAAATTAAAAATACCAAATCGAGACAATACTAATCAACAGCCAAATTTCCAAATGACGAAAAAATCGCTGTCCAGTGAATAGCGCTATTCAGCCTTTGTACAACCGACCCCTGATATATGCAACTGAAAGGTCCAAACCCAGAATCAACGGGTAGTAATCTAGAATCGAAAGCCAGGAATTCTGAATTTAAATGTCGTAAGTGAAATCGCCTACTATAGCTATATAGAGTTAGGACCATTTAAGGGCTTTCACTCAAAACGTCAGCAACCCAGATTTGTACAGATCAGTGAGTTCACGACCTGTCTACTTAGTTATTCAAAGCTCGATTAGCTTCATTCACTCTGGGTTAGTAAAAAATTGTGAATCAGAGTTTCAGTGGCTGGCTAGCTTGCTGAACCGTAGTGTTTTCTTTTAAAAGCAAATATTTTGGAATTGTTTAAATTTGAAGTTTTAAGAAGTGGGTTATTAGCAAGATCATTTTATTCCAACATGCAGAACAACATATCAGTGAGTTATATAATAACTATTAACCCTGGATTTCGCTAATCCACCTTTGAACAACTCAGTTTTTAAACTACATAATATTGAGTACTGAGTCTTTTACATTAAAATAGATGTTTTGTTTTCTCGTCGGCAAACGTTTTGAAGAATTTATAGTCTTCATGCAAATCCAATCTTCCACAACTAAAGTCTTCTGTCAGTGTAAAGTATAAAGTCTTCAAAGTCATTGTCAAACCAAAAATTGTCTGCTGGATTCCTTATATAACAATCATATATAGCAAGATTGTTGCGCCCAGCTTGATTACAACTTGTGCTATTCCAGACGAAAGAATTACTGTAGCGTTAGTATAATTGCATGGAAGTATATTACTGATTGTGGTCGTAACCGTTCAATAAAGATCCAACTGAAGACTATTTCGTCTCTGCATTCGTTCACTTCACCTTGATGTTCACCATCTCAGACTCAATTCAACAAACGTACTGCCCCGTATTTGCACTTTAATCTGCATGTTCACGACCATTTTCATAGAAAACTTTCTGCTTTAGCTTCAATAAGACAAACTTTTAAACTAGGAGTCGTTAAAACTAAATCAAAGATTTTGCTAGAGCAAGAGGTTTTCCTAAGGATTTGCTCAGTGTATTCGGTACATATGTTCATGTCTGCGATGGACCTAAAAAACGTATACACAAGTTCGAGATATGCCCACCAATCCTTTTGAGTACTGGATTATTGTTTGTTATATCTACTTCAAAGAAAATATACAAAATTTACATTGAGTCTACTATAATAGTATAATGTTTGTGAATATCATATGTTATTGGTAAGAAGTCAGAGTTGGGAAGACAATAATTACGTATGTAAAGTTGTTTCCCAACGGCAGGGTAATTTGCCTTCAACTCTTTTCAGCTGTAACATACAAGAACGGTTCTCTTGTGTAGTAAAATACGTCATCAGCTCAAAGTACGTCCGGTGATCGTCTATTTTGAGAAACTGCGCTCTCTTAGTACTGCGGTGTCTACCAATTCTGTTGTCGTAACATCACGCGTCAGATTTCCAGATTTTGACAGTTTTATCATTTTCCAGAGCACCACTTGCTATGATATTTTCCGTTGGATGACATGCACAGCATAAGACCACATCTACACAAAACAATATTGTTTTTAGCACATTTCATGCAGGGTGGACACGAACCATGATACCGCTTAATAATTACAGAACATTTATCGTCTTAGATTGCTGGGTACAGCATTGCAATCGAGCTTGAAGCGCGCTTTTCCCGCGCGTTCACGCACACTAAACGCGTTTGCAGTGCATAATTTAACAAAATTGTCCTTCAAACTGGACGTATTCCGACTAATAAATAACGTTTTTTGTTTGGCGTGTAATATTATAAGTTCTTGTAGGATTTATTATTGATTCTGACTAGCAATTTCCAAGCATTTTGCTAATCCAAGGTACAAAAAATCGCTATGCTGGTGTTATCAGGCCTTCGTATGAATCGCAGGACCGACAGTGGCATTGCAGCAGTTAGGCTGCAGCAGTGAGCTCGATCGTATATATAACTGGAGGGAGAACTTCTGATATCTGCCCGGCTAACGAGTGAAGCCGACGGCGTTTTGCTCGCGTGATTTAGTACGTCAATTCGTCATCTTGCTCGAGTCATTTAGTACGTCAGTCCCAGTTTCTTCTCGGCCAAATTCGTTCATTTGTGATCGCGGGCATAGGCTTCACTCGTCAGCCCGAAGTTCTCCCTCCAGTTATATATACGATCGAGCTCACTGGGCTGCAGTAAAGCGTGACCCTGCACATATCTATGTATATACTTGGCAGTTTCCATGTCACATTTTTGGGGTTTAAAATGAAATGAAATGAAATGAAACCTGTATGTCCTGCCAGTTTCTGCACAACTTCTTTGGATTGAAGATTCCAAATATAGACCATATTGTCTTCGGATCCTGCAACAATCCACTACAGAGAAAAGATATAAATGTTACATTCGTTATATTTTGCGCGGTTTTAATTTTTTTTTATTACGTTTTACCTTGCCTCCTGTTACTGAAAAGTTTGCAAACACGCAATATTTCTCATTTTTGTGTCCAGTGTAGGTTTTTAAACACTAGAAAAGACATGAGAGTTACTAGAACAGTGACCAAGGTTATTTTACAATATTTTGGATATTGAGTACCATATTAAGTTTCCGTGTACCTTGCCTTTGCTGTAATCCCATAATTTTAATGTGCTGTAATGGTAAAAGTGAAGATTAGGCCACAGTTTAGAGTCAAATTACTAAAACACACTTGGTTTAGTAACACTAACTTGTCTAGGGTTGCTGCAAGGATGTATTTCCCATTTGGTGAAAATTTCACAAAGGAAACAGGTGGATTGTTGTCATCTAAATTACAAAAAGATGGTTACCATTAGTTAAAATAATGTAAGCTGTCTGAGTTCTCAACTTTTTGTGAATTATTTTGGTATATCTCAATGAGGCAACATGTTCCCGACACAGGCTCTTGGATGAATTTTACTTTTATTAACCATTTAACCCTTTAACATCAAATACTATGTGCAGGTTGCATACCTATGAGAGTCTTTAAGCACTGTCCAGATGCTGTGTCCCAGATACGACTAAAGGCAACATAAGATGGGTTTAGTAGTTCAATAATACTGTAGCTATAAATGTATGTACCAACTATGATAGATTCACCATACAGAAAAGCTGTACCATTGTAGGAGCTGTCTCTTTATACATACTAATTATAAAATATTATGCTTACCATAAACCATCATAACTACTTGATACTATTAATGCTCCATCTCTATTAAAATGAACCTAGAGAAAAGAAAAGAGAAGGCATGTCCAGTACATGATTAGTGATAAATGAGTGGAGATTCAATGTACAAAAGTTCAAAATTTGAAAAATGCTTATATCTGGATCAAGGACCCAGCGATCTGCACATGAACACAACCAACGTCTGTCTGATATGCCCTCTGCATATCTTAATTGCTGTTGTGATGGGCTGGCACCACTGGCTGGCACCAACTTGTCATTAGTATTATAATCAATTGCGGTGTACTTACTGCAGTGACTGGATCAGAATGTGCTGGAAGGGTTTTTAAACATTTCCCAGTTTTGACATCCCATATCCTTACACTTTCATCAAACTAAATAATTGATAATAAATACCGTTTTATTCTAGAACTAAACAAAAAAAGAAACAAAAGACATTTCCTTTCTACCACTATATATACACATGCAACTCCTAGCTAACTAAAGACTTGTTTTCATGTTTTACTTACTGATCCAGAAACTATCAGGTTTGATTGCGGATTAAAATTACAACAGAATACATAATTGCTATGACCTTTCAATGTTTTTAAACATCTTGCCTGGAGAAAAAAATAAAGAAACTAATTACAGTCAGTGGATGTTATGTAATCATATAGGATTTCGATAATATTTAAATCACATAAGACAATTTATTTGCATAATTATAATTGGTTTCCATGTTTCTATCAACATACCGTCCCAAAATCCCATATCTTTAAGGTTTTATCATCGGACGCTGATACTAATAACTTTGAATCTGATGACCATGCAACATCTGATATACCCTATAACATAACAAAATAGTTATTGAATTTCTGAACAAATACAATAATTAATATATAGGCAATACATATTCTTTACTATGACATTATGAACTTTTATTGCCTGTATATTTTCCCACAGCTACTGCCAAGGAAAATCATCTGTCACAAGACAGAGCAAAATATTCGGTAAAGAAATGCCATCTTGACTGTTCCCCATTCAAAGTATATGGTGGCCATGAGATACAACAATCACATACTTTCAATGAACATACATATCTGAATAATAAAAAACCTACAGTACATAATTATGTACTTCTTACCAGTTTGTGACCAGATATGGTCTTTTCAAATTTTCCATCATGAGCACCCCAGATTTTTATCATTTTGTCAGCAGCTAAAAGAAAAGTAGCCTTTTAAGCCTTTGAGGACAAACATAGTCATTATAGATTTTACTCTGGCTAACACCAGACAATTTTACTCGTCAATGGGTTTAAGTACTTTCATTTATGACTAGTAGAAATGTGTGTTCTTTTCAAACCCAATGGCTCAAGGCTTCAATTGGCTTGTGACTTGAAGGTTTTTTGTCAAATAGGACATCAAAAATATCACATTATTTTACTGATTTTGTAAAACATTTTCGTTTCTATAGTTGTGTAATACTTATAGACAACTTATTGACCTTGCTTGTTCGGTATGTACAGTGAAATATTGGACCTTATTTTCCTAGTACAGGTTTATACTAAAAAACCACGGTCTGATATTTCACCATACAGACCTCACGCTCTGTAAATTAGCCTTTAATACTTATATAGAATAGATACAATAATATATTATACACAGTTTATTGTGTTCTATAACTATAAGAGATATATTTACTTACAAGATGTTGCTAACCATTCTCCACAAGGACTAAATTTAACTGAAGATATTGCTTTTGTATGTCCAGCCAGGGTATACTTGATGATATAATTTGGTTTCTAAAATAGAAATTAATTTATTACCAGGGCCCATGAAGAATATTATACAAGTTTCATTGTATCATATTTTGGACAGAAAATGTAGTGTTTTAAATCTAAAAGCCATCTTAATTAACCAATCTTTTCCTAAGCTGCACAATGGCAACAGAAATTGCCGTAGAAATTGCCAATGTAAACAGAACTTATCAAGGTGGTAGGTATAGAGCCCCAGACTGAAAATTTTGCAGTTTTCAAGGAAAATCTTCCATACACATTTGGAAATGCATGTGCACACTCATGGGAATCTACATATTATGCAATTTTGCTAACTCTGGAAATAAAAAAGGTTTACATGGAAACTAAAAAGCATGATTTTTGGGACCAGTCTAAACTATCTTCTGTGTGCATTTGTCAAAGTTTGCAGGTATGAGCCCCTTGGAGTGGGTATTTTCCTGGTTTTAGGTAGGACCCACTTTATTAGCCAAAACCATATTAACACTGACTTTGATTGTGCATATTACCATCAATATATTCAATAAAATGACAAACTAATAATATTTGCTTAAATGCTGCTAAATCTCTACATATGGTTTCTACATAAACTACATCATTAGTTTTTATATAACATTCATTGGTTTATATTTTCCACGTGCTTCTACAAACACCTCTACAGGAGGTTGTTTACTACAAATAATTAATATTGTACAAAAATATATGTCAAAATAAACAATTTTCATATATATTTTACTGCACAAAAACGCTGAAGTACGGTAATACTCTTACCTTAACATCGGATGAACTTTTTGTTGTATTCGTGCTACCGTTTTGACTCGAGT
>JAOTOK010092511.1:0-15135 GCA_025770025.1 Virgularia gustaviana | reverse complement strand
CCACCAAGCCTCACTTTGGTGTTAAGCGGATATATGCATCAAAGTGAGGCTTGGTGGTAAAGACAATAGCATCAGGGAAAACCCACATAAGGGTCATTTCCGTTATTCTTGCAATTTCGTTAAAACCGTGGTTCTTGTAATTTCTGTAATTCTCATAATTCCCATTATCCTTGTAATTTTGCTCATTCCTGTAACTTATGTAAATGCTGTAATTTATGTAATTCTTGTATTATTCCATGAATATTGTAATTTACTTAACTTGCATAATTAATAATTTTCATAATTCTTACAATTTTATAAAATTCTTGTAATTTCGAAAATTTTTGTAATTTCCATAATTATTACAATTTTATGAAATTCTTGTAATTTATGTAATTCTAATTTACATAAATGTTGTAATTTACATCTTAATTCCTGAAACACTTGTGATTTATGTATTGCAATTTATAGTATTGTTTTATTTTAGGTAATTCTAAATTATAAGCTCTGAAAATGCACAATTTATACAATGTTCACATCAGGAGCCCACTTTCGTTATGAGCAGAATCAATGTGCAGAAGCGACCGTAACCCCCCCCCCCTTTAAGCAATTCTTGAAACGTCTGCACATCTTGTAATTAATAAATTGTCATTCTCCTAATTGATATATACATTACCACAAGGGCAGTGAGTAAGGACATCATTTATCCCCCCTGTGTGATCTCGATGCCAGTGAGTTATAATAATGTCTTTTATTGAAACATTGTACTTTTCCAGGGTGTCTCTCAAGATTTTTATGTACTCTGCATTTTGAAATTCACCAGTGTCTATAAGAAAACGCCTACAAAAAACATTACCTTATGTCACCAAGCTATATATCAACCACACGGGTGTTAACTGTTACATGTTACATTACTTCTCATTATACCCTAAAGGCTACAATAGACCCTAAGTTTCGATTAGACTTAGACTTAGTACTAGCCCCCTTAGTATTTGTGCCACATGCATATGACGCTGTGGGCGGTGGCCCAGCCCAGCCCCCCTCCACCAGTATGCGCATATCATATTGGTACCTTTATCATGGCAGGCAAACTGAGGCAGTGATGTAATAAAGGCAAACACCTACCTTGAGCCTGTTCCAACGATATAGGTATTTGTTCCCTGTAACGTATACGCGCCAGGATTGCAGCCAAGTACTCTGATAACACGACTTGAAAGCTGTTCAACCTTTGGCAAAGTGACCAGACCAGAACTCCTTCTAGACGAAACAGGCATCACTGCTCTTATGCCAAACAGTGGAAGTGAATTGAAAACATAATTCAGTATTTTCATGCGGGAAAGATCCACAGGATTTCTAACTTACAAAATGTTCGAAAAATAAATTGCTAAACAAATATATTTTAAAATATGCAATCGCTAGCAATCGCTGGTCACATGATAGTAGGTAGTGCTTCCACAACCAGATATTTTAAAAATTGCTAACGTACACACGTGATAGCACGTGTGTAGTTGCTAGGTAACGACAACATGTAAACAATGTAAAAGTATGAAAACGGAATGTCAAGCAAATCCATGCCAGTCGCTAAGCTAAACAAAAGATTAGTGGGTCATTGAGCGAGTGCGGGATCTTATATGGCCACCGAAGCTCAAGGTAGGCAGTTTCTACCCAATTTGACAATTTTTTTATCGTGTTTTTGAATGGGTACGTGTCGTATAGCTGCCTTAGCGTTCAGTATAAAATGAATGTTTCTGTGTCTTTGTAGCTCCACCACGACGAATAGATGTCCTTTCACAACCAAAGTCTGTCCCGGATGGGTTCATTGAAGACAAGTAAGTCTGTAATTGGTGATGTAACACGGAATTAATATTACAAGGCGAAGCATTGCAAAAATTCATGCAATGTGAATGTGACAATATTTGTGTATCTCGAATAATTTGTTACAATGTTTTAGAAAAATATAAAAAAACTTATGGTTGGTATTGTATAAACATATAACATCTGTGTTATTTGTAACAACATCATGTTGTCAAGTGAAAAATGTTGGTATCCATGGAATTCTATTTATCCGTTGTTGAAAGCTTATATTAGAAGAGGCTGATCTTTCTTAATGTATCATGAATGAATCTCAAACATATAATTTTCACGTCTTCCAGGTACAAATTTTCCGCTAAGGTCCGTTTATAATAAACTATTTATTAAGTACATTATTATTATTGTCAAACAGAATTCAGAAGAACATGAATTTTAATTAAATACTGTTTGTATTCTTCCATAGTGGGTTTAATTATGACTGTTAATACAACAACTTGAATTATTAATTTATAACTTTTTATGACAAATGTAGAAGATCATTGTATTGGGATTGCAAGATAGCCAAAGATTGGACCAAAGAATGTTCTACAACAAAACCAAGTTAGTATCTTTTAAGATACTAAAGTTTTTAGTTAGAATTACCTTATTGAGTAGTTAAAGTACCTATGCAACAAAATGTTCGTTATTCAGATTTTTGTTTTATGTGAAAGAATTACTTGTGAAATGATAGAATAATCGACTGGCAGTTTTTCCATATCTCTTCTTGTTCTTGAGATATTAGAGTATTATAGATATTAGATATCTTAAGTATTCAAATTTAAATCTGTGATGTCATTTGTTGTGTATAATGAAATTAACTTGATATTCTTTGGAAGATTGCAAATATCTTAAAGAATTCTGAATGTGATAACTGGATAGGCACTTTAATATTGCAGTTAAAAGGCATATCCATTACTTCACTAGTACTAAGTACTTTCAAAATTGGTTATATTTGCAGCTGTCAAATTTCTACAATAATTTAAATAGATCAGTGTATTTACATTTTTAGATTAGGTCAGTATCCAATTGCCATATTACTGAATAATAAATATACACTGTGTAAAATAAGTTGCTGCTCAATGTTACCTTAATTATAACAATTTTTAAATGTTGTAGTCCTAGTGCATAACCCAATGAACATGACCATTAGGCTTTAATATAATGGTACATATATAATGTAGTATAATGGTTATTTTGGTTTACTTCTTAGAACTATCTCCAAGACTTGAACAGCTCATTCAGCCTAAATCTTTACCAAAGGAGTATGTGGGAGACAGGTAATTTAATAGTACACAATATGCATTAGTCAAGGATTGGGATTTGGGAGGAGCCTAATACAAAAGGTTGTAATATGTAGCAACATGGAACCAGGGGGCATTGGAGAATTGGGCTTGCATCTAGAGACTCTTGAAGTTCAAATGTTTCTACTTGGTGATTTTTCCTTTAATGTTGGAAACAAATCAGTCAATGCATGTAGTGTAATATATATAATTACTCAGGATCTACCAAGTCACTGACTTTGGTGTTATTTTCCCACTTTCAGACCAAACCCAATCTGGCAAGTGTCAGCAGCTGCCATGCAAACATCGCCTAGTGGACGTTTAGAAAGTCTGTCCAGCCCAAAGGCTCTTCCTAAAGAATACCAACCACCAAAGAGTGTGTATACTGTCATATCATGTGGGGCAAAGTCTGCAAATGCCTCCCAAAGAATTGAAATGTTATCCAGAGCAAAGGATGCCACTGCACTCCAAACAAATCAAAGTCTTTGGGACTGGAGTGAATGGGAGCCTGCTGTGACTGAGGCAGCAAAACAAGCAACCCCATCTGACCATGTTTTGTCACTAGCTGTGCCAAAGAAGACCCATCGCAACTACAAAGAATGTCGGGAGGTACGATGGCCTATTGCTGAGAATACTCTGAAAGCATTGCCTTCACTACGGATACAGCAACTGGCTAGGCCAAAGAGTAGAAGCCAGTATGTAGACCATCATGATGAAAGTGCTTATAAAGTTTCGTCTGCAGCCAAACATGCACAAGCCACCCCTAGAGTACAAGAACTATGTGAACCTTTACCCAGAAAAGTGAAGCAGAAAAAAACTTGATGTCAATCATTGTAACATAAACTAGAATATATTGATCAATTCAAAAAGCCCACCACCCAACAGATTTTGTTTTATAATTCCAGTCCTCAAACATGTTTAATAAAAACATTTCAAAAGAGAATAGTACTATCAATACAACTGGACTGATAAGTCTAACAAAACTTAGTATACATGTAGTTACAAAAGGTACTCAGCAGTTCGAACTTTTATATTGTAAATTAAGAGCCTTTTTATAAAATAATGTATTCATTTGTATGGCTAAATCCGTAGAACAATAAATTGAATTTCTTAATTTAATACAACTAAATAAAATAACAAATGAATGCAATTTTCAAGTCATATGTTTTATAATGTTCCATTTTGAAGAACTTGAAAAACAGTACAAAAACTGTCAGTTTTTTCATATCTGCTCATATCCCTGAGTAGATCAAGATACACACTATATTACTGATCACCAGACTTTCAGGTGTGTTTATAAAACTTACAAATAATCTTTAATATTTAGACAATTTTCTATGAGGGTTCAAACCTCTATTTGAGGTAGCACATTTTTTAGGGGGGTTGTCACAAATCCACCTCCGCTTTCCTTCATCCCTTGGCTATCCTACTGAGTGTCAATATGTCAGGGGTGTTGTGGCTGCTCTTGAACAGTTGGGTGGGGGTAACCATCCAACCTCTTTGATCTTTCCCAGGCTCTCTGCTCTTCGCTCCTACCTTAGAGCCAGGTAAGAGCAGAGAGCCAGGAAATGAGGTTGGTAACCATAAATGTTTCTGACAAAACCGCCATCTTTTAAAAATGTTAATCTATATTAGGGGATCACATATGCTCCCTCCTTTGACCTTGCTGGCCTTGTCCAAATAATGATTGAACAGACCATCCAATGCACACTCAATCTCAAAACTTTTCTAACCTGTATAATGATCTTACTGGTAATAACTGTTACCTCAAGAATTGTCAATACGTTTCACTCGGGGAGTGACATTGCATATTATATTTTAAGGCCATGTAATTTTTTGTTTTTTCGATTTTCGCTCATCACAATCTTCACTAGTAACTTTATCATCACCAGCTACTGTTGGTTGCACTTCATCTACATCTTTGGAACAAGCTGCATCTTTGTTAACCAATATTGAGGCAATTTCCTGGATTTTCAAGTATAACATTCATTAAAATTAAAATAATCATGATATTTCTTACATGACATTGCAGTGCAAGTTAGCTTTGAGTACTTTGTACCTCTTTATATTTCTCCAAAACAATTTGTGCTATTTCACATGGAAACAAAGGACCATACAATGCCTTGTCCTTCACAATAAACATCTAGAGAACAAATATTTATTTTATTTTTTAATTTATTTATGCAACACTTCCAATCATTGGGTACAGAAAATGCAATAAATTTGAACTCAATTTTAGCCTTTAAAGGCTTAATCTAAACCTTATGCCAACCCTAGCTCCCAATGTCTATAATCCTGACATCTTAACCCTTACACCAACACAACACTAGATACCGATGATTTTTTGTCATGTGGAGTACAGTCTGTATTCTCCTACCCTAATTTGAAATCACCCAGTTATCAGTTAGTTATAATTATACCTCTTTTCTGCCATTTTCATAAATCTCTGTAGCATCACCAGCAGAAATTCTAATTTCAAAAATGGCTCGACTACCATAATTTTTCAAGTAGACCACATCCATCCTACAGTGTAGAAATATTATACAGCTGTAATTTATTATATTTACCATGTTCCATCATTTATGTTCTATTTCCAACACAAGTAAGCGTTCTTGAACTAAATTTCTAAATACGCACAAGCTGGTTGAAAATACGGGGTGCAGCCAAGTTTTTTTAACCAGCTTGTCCATATTTTGACATTTAGTTCAAGAATGCTTAAGAGTGTTGGAAATATAGCTTCTCCAACGAACCAATATTTGGCGAGAAAATTAAACTTGAATTTACCTGGTGTTCTTGAACTAAATTTCTAAATATGCCATTAAATATGTATTTCTTTTGTCTTTGCTTCATGAATTATTAATGAGTTTGACAAATGTTGTTTAGATTGCCAGATGTACCCTTGAAGGGTTTTGAAGAAGAATTAATGAATTTTATTATTATTAGTTCCATATTGTGTATTGATCAGTATAATTACCTAATTTACTTTGAGTAAAATGGGGTCCTACAATAAGACCTGTCCAAAAAAATTCCTGTCCAATAACCTACTGTCAAAGGTTGTTATAGAGATGTGTACAGTAATATATACTTTACCGATATTGGTGAGGATGAACTGTTGGTCGGAAATTTCTGACAGCTCTATCAAAACAGCATTTATAATTGTCCTCAGCCTGCCTGCTAAGATCAAAGCCTCTGACACATTCTGAAATTTAAGGAAAACTGAAAGTTTCTAATTATTATACTCACTGGAACTATTATAAATAGTTGCTGTCAGACATAGGTTTCAATAAAAAAATAATAAAAAAACATTCTATACCTTTTTCATCCACCCCAAATACAAGAATTCCCCCAGTTGTGTTGATGAGGGCATTACCATAAGTTTGAATAGCCTATAATATAGTACCAAAGCAAAAGGAAGTGCTCATGATTGGTCCACTATGTATCAAGTGGTATCAACAATTTATTTAATACTACGAGTAGCATTTATACAGTTACAAACCTCTACAAACTTCACTTCTGGGTTCCCTGGATTTAAAATGAAGAAATAGGTGCGGCCTTTCTTTGTTGTGTATTTATCCCCAGCTTTATACATCTTTCTTTCTTCTGAAACCTTGATTTTTGAAAAAGACCCGCGAAATCGAAAAAAGCCATTTGCAACCCTAGCGTCCAATCTCTTCGCGCCTTTCAATTCGCCTTGCCATTGATAAATTTTACGGTTCTGTAATTTCTGTTTAAAAGTTTCTTATCAAGATTTAAGATTTACGAATGACCTAAAACCCACACAAAACAAGTGACCCTACACTAATTCAACAATCACAATGAATCTGGGCATTCCTGAAAATGTTAGCACACTTTTGTCTTGCTTTTGCACCAGAATCATGAGCATTTTTCTGAGACAAATTATCGATAAAATGTCGCGCCTTTCGCCAATTTTTTCACATTACCACGTGCGCGAAATTGCGAAATAAACATAGAAAATAATAATGGCTATCCTTCTGCACTATTCAAGAAGTTCTACCTGTACAAACGGAAATGTTATCACAAATACTTAGTTGGTAACGTTTCGTTATTAGATATGTTGAACGAGGACAATCCGAGAAAAACCATAAAACTAAAAACGAAGTATGGAGCAAATTGAATCATTATGATTATCTGTGATAACATTATTATATGATCATTGTATTGTTTCAAGCTTTGCTTTTAAGTTTTTCACTCACTACATCTATAAACTTTGGTCCCTTCAGCTTTAGAGTAACAACGAAACATGATGCATTCTATACTGGAGGAAAAGTTCAGGTACATGGTTACGTTAAATCAAATCTATAACACTATCATTACCATAAATTATTACCATGTATCAATACAGTTAGCATACAAATACTTTGTTATATAGCAAGTGCCGAAATTCATTTTTTGGTTTTCTTATTGGGCGAAACTAGATCACATGTTGTTCAGACCATATGTTGATTACATTTGCCGGTCATGTAGGGCCAGCACATCCACCATCCCCCCAGTGGAAGAGTTCTCCTGCAAGTATATAAGCATGCTCTATATTTTTTTGAGCTGGAGGTTAAAGCCAACCTTCCCAATTTAAAAAGACAGTTATTATGAATGGTCCTAATTCTCGGACAATTGTCGGTCTGTTTTTTTTGTCATACTTAATGTATAATATCATCATATGAGTGTATCAGTCAGCGATTTATTTTCTTTTGCAGTTTTCTTGTGACCAGCAAGTTATGTTTTGCCATTGCAATGATAAAGTCCAGATTGTTGATGTTGAAACTGGAAAAGTAACACTCACATTGTTTGAGGTATATCATATAATTTAAAGGCAGGATGTATGCTGAAGTGCACATTCAATTTGACATTATATTATGACAATTTATTTACTTGTTTTTTAGGAGAGTGACATTATATCATGCTTTGCTGTTTCCCCTGATGATGAGGTATTCTATTTCAAGTATAACTTCTTGAAAGTACGAAAGTAAGGCAAAACTACCAGACGTAATGGGTTGATATACTGTACCAAGTGGTGCAAAAATGATCTTCTCCCCTCTTTGCCTCATTTTGAATAGAGAACGAATTATGAAATTACTACAGTATATATTTACAATTGAAGGGCAATAGAAACAAAAAAAATTATTGGTCTATTATTCAATGGTCTTCTTATGGTGCGTTTATATCACTGACCTACATGCAGTTGTAGCTTGTTACGGTTTATTTATAGATATCACGGGAAAAAATTACTATAATAATACTTTGACTTGATGACTAAATTTCACGATTCGGGTTATTTGTGCTGTTAATTTTTACATAAAATTGTACAGGTCTTGATTACATCCAGCAAGAATTTACTGCTCAAACAGTGGGACTGGAAAAATGAAAAATGTACAAGATCATGGAAAGTATGTTTCTTGAATTTGTTGTCTTCTACCTGTGAATTGATAATTTATGTTATTTGTTATGAGAAAAGTACTATAATTAAAGTGCTAATTACTCGTCAATGTATGTTGATTTGTTGGGAAAAGTTGGGAAAAGTCTGACTTTGAGAGAAAGTAACTTGTGAAAGTTGATTCATACAGGATTTGAACTTGTCATCAAGATACCGGTCCGCCGCTCTACCAATTGAGCTTTTGTTTTGATATACCTTTCCAGGAAGTCCGAAAGAAAACCAGCCTCTATGTCCAACATGATTATGCAAGAATATGTAATTATCTGGCTCAAAAAACTTTTTTTTTTCAACACAAAACGGTGGTTTTTATCGCCACTTTATAACTTAGATCGATGTTAAAGGCACCACTTTCCCAGCATTATGTACCATTGGCTCATTATCAATCCTTAGCTACGTAATCATTACTGTACGTAACATTGATCAGAATCAGATCTTAGCAATAAAAATCGCCGTAAAAATTGCTAGTGTGAACGGGTCTTAACGCGCTATCCATTTAGAACGGCTGAACTCAGCGTGAGAATATAGTTCTGATATTAAGAATAAGACTGTCTGATTCCCTACAATCTGATTGATTAAAAAGGGGCCACAATTTTGCGTATCCCGACCAGTTTTGTACTTTTAGAAAAAACCTCAAAACTTTCGTTGTATGAAATATGAATAGTAGAAATACGTGTTTTGTTCAAAACCAATGACTCAAGCTTCAACTGGCAGCTTGTGACTGGAAGGTTTTCTGTTAAATGGGACATTTAAAACACTATGTTGTTTTTCTGATTTTGTGTCACATTTTCCCTTCTGTAGTGTAATTTGTTCTGTCTGTACTAAGAAACCGCGGTCCATTATTTCACCGTACGGACCTCGCGCTCAGTCAATAAGCCTTTAAAATCGTTAATCTTTAAAGTGCCTATCCGACGAAATCAGACATTTCATTTTCCGAAATTTGGTAATAGCTAATAAATATTGAGAACCGAATACAGAATTATATTCAAGTTCGTATTCATGGACATATTGCTGCTTTATCGTTGTGTATTTGCCGGCGAAGAAAAACAAGACAGTGTAGGCCGAGTTAAAGTATTGCGTGACGTCACACTAGTAAGTCGCCCAGCTGATACATAGAAAACATGTCTTCTCGCGAATTGAAACATTAATCACCACTTTCACAACTTCCATCTGTCTCTCTGGAACGCAAGGATGCATGTTTGAGTGAAATTACTATTGTGACGTTTATAGCTACGAGTCCGACATTCGGGGTTTTGAAATAAAGTTCTCATTTTCAACGATCTGTAACTTGTTTAAATAGGGGTAGAACCTGTCCTATTTTGAAAAACGTTGGGCCAAGAAGAACCGAGAAATAAAATGTCTAATTTTGTCGGATAGGCACTTTAACTATAATGAGAGATCTTGTACCATCCAAAAATACTGTATCTTTAATCTCCTACTGAAGGCAGCCAATAAAGGTCCAATATCATGTATGGTATTTGATGCTACATCAACACTTCTGGTCACAGGTGAGGTGGTCACAATTCATTGTTACCCCTGCCAGGTTACATACCGGCCTCGCACCCAGGCGTCTCTGTATTTTTTTCGCAAATTCACATTTTTGGTGGGCGAGTAGGGGTGCTTTGGGAGGACGTAAAACCTCCCCAAGCACCCACGCGCGCCCACCAAAAATGCTGAATTTGCGAAAATTAAAAATGTCATAGGCACTTTAAGGGCTGTTATCTCTGAGGGAAAAGGAAATAGGCAACATTTTTCGATTATAATATTTTTCCGTAATAACGGGATCGTTCGATGACATACTGTCGCTTCATCAATGTATAGACGCTCTAAATGTTTCAACAATGTGAAATTTGGGAAATGTTTAAGTCATGGGAACCCCAGTTTGCTAGGAACTTGCGAGTGGCCATTATACCTCAGTTCTGAAATGTATCTAATTTCCAAAGGTTCTAGTGACAGTACAATCAAAATATGGGATGTTGTTAAACAGTATTATACGCATAACCTGAAAGGATCACAAGGAGTTGTAAGGTAATGTTATACCAGAAAATACTAACTGTATATAATCAGAAGGTCATTTCCATTGTATTTCGCGCGTAAGCGTTACACCTCATTAATATTCGCCACTCAGAAAGTACGCAGGGTGGAGAAGCAGTCACACCCCGTGGAAACTTTACAATATGGCTGGCAAATCATGAATTTAAACTTTCGAACGAGATTGTCAACGTTGTGATAATTTCGTCCAAAGTTTTACGTTCACCAAATCGCCCGCCATCGAGTAAATAGGGAGGTTCAGATTTGACTACGACTACCACTACCACTACCGTAAAAAATATTCACGACAAGAAATTTAGTCTTTAACTTAACAGGTTTTGCCCCATAGTGATTCTGTGTTTACAAGAAACGTATTTTGACGCAAAAGAGACAGATTAATCGGAAACAAACCGGGTAAAATTTGAAACAACACACGCGAAATTGCGATTACGGTAGTGGTAGTGGTAGTGGTAGTGGTAGTCAAATCTGAACCTCCCTAATGTTTCTACGGGGCGTGACTGATTCTCCAACCTGCCCTAGCTGGAGAAATAATGGGGTATAGCGCTTACGCGAAATAAAATGAATGACCTTCTGAATAGTTAGTATACTGTAGTTAAACTACATGACAACGAGAGTTCCTACTATATATAAAAACTGCGTTACGACCTCAATTTCATTGCCTACACCATATATGTTAATCGTAATGTGTGCGCAACATGGTTCCGTAATAACTAGAGAAATGTCTTTTTTCTTTAGCTTGGTGTGTTTCCATCCAGATGAGGAGAAACTTCAGTTGTTCAGTTCATCAGACGACTACAAGATTCGTATCTGGGATCTTACTAAAAGCAGGTATACTATACCGTGCACATAAACATCGTGTACGGTCGTATTTTGCAAGATTATATAGTAACCTAAACATTTTTTAAAATGCCCATGAAACGATTATTAGCTTTAAGTTTTAAATAATGCCGGATTACATACGGATATTATAAGTCAGTTTACACCTGAGTATTTCCCCCCCCCGGTTATCGTTCCAGCTACTTCCCTTTGAACTGAAAACGGTAATTATATGGCATGCGTTTTAATAGATATTTCCAACGAGACAATAAGAATTTCTGTTGCCATTTGACCGGATGTTTTTGTATTTAATATACAGATCGTGTTCAATAACAGATTTTGTCGTATACAGGTTTTGTCTTGGCATATACTGTAGCTTCATTTGATATTGACATAGGTGTGTATCGGTCTTGGAGGGGCACTTCAGTATGGTGACGTCACTGGCTTTTTCTGATATGGGAAATATTATGATAAGGTAACTGCCCTATTTGTTATTGATCTGTTGTAATCAGTATTATTTATTTTACCGGGTCCGTAACTAAATAGGGCGTTCTGATTGGCTGAGCCAATGGCTGAGGTTCGTATCACATCAGAACGGACCTCACGTACTGTATTTTGGTGGGAAAACATTAACAAGTGTAAAGCAGTTGTTTTTTATCATATTATAAGTTAGAAACGACCAAGGATGCATTAAAATCGCTTTTACAAAAATTAACATTATATTTGTGCATGATAAAAACAACTGCTTCACACTTGTTAATGTTTTCCCGCCAAAATGCGTGAGGTCCGTACTGGTGTGATACGGACCTCTGGCTCGGCCAATCAGAACGCTCTATTTAGTTACGGACCCCGAGTTACAGACCCGGTAAAAAAATAATTTGTATTATTTATTATCCGTTATAATTCATAAACTTTTAATTTCTTGCAGTTCAGGGAGAGATAATGTAATCAACATCTGGGATTTACCAAACAGAAAGATGTCCAGTACAGTGCCGGCCTTCGAGGTAAAACAATGTTCAATTGCATGTTTAAGAAAAATGGTAGCAAAAATTATTGTCTTGTAGGAAAGATCTTTCAAATGATATATAACTACCCTTTACAATTTATTTAAAACTGGTTTGGTTCTATAAGATATTCTCATGCAAAGTAGAGTGATCATGACGTCTACCATTTGCCGCCATCTTGGATTATAATCTTAGCTCATTGTCTCAACAGAGATTTAAACTGTTTAAGTGCCCCGATATGATACAAATACTAAGGGACTTTTGAGAAGGTGTTTTCCTTAAAAGTTATAGAGTTTTCAGCGGCACATGTTTGGGAATTGTCGTGAAACGCTAGACACGTACTATATGCTCGAACGAAAATCATGTTTAATCACCTACCTCGTTTGTTCCCACATATCGGTCGACATAGTAAGTTTGTAAAACTTGAAAACAGCCGCTCCTGTTCGAAGACACGAGATCGGTGGCTGAACATGGTTTTCGTTCGAGACGTTTCCCCGATAATTACCAAACATATCGATATGCGCAGAACAGGTGCGCGTGCGGTGACACTGCTTCTTTAACTTAATAAGTACTAATGTTCCGTGGCCCCTGTTGTGACGTTTCTGCATACCCGTGAATATCTAAGATGGCGGAAAGCAAGATATCAATTAATCAAATGATGTCAAGAAGTAAAGAAGTTTTGAAGGAACTGTAATGGTATTATATAATATTTTGAAGGATTTTTCAAACAAGACAAAAATTATGAAAATGTGTTGTTATTTCTTTTCAATGTTCGACATATAGCTATGGCTGTACACGCTATTATTATTCTTTTCACAGGCAATTGAAACTATTCTGGTTCTCCCAGAAGGCATAAAATTACCTGGTGACTTGACAACAACTGAAGGAAAATATTTTCTTACCTGTGGGAGCAAAGGTACGAATTTGTATTTCGTTATTAATCATACACAGCAAGAACATTCATCGATCACGATCATGCAGCATGGCTATCAAGCTTGATCAAGGTTGACAGTTTATTACGACGACATGAAAAGTCTTCTAGTCGAAATGTCTTTCTAACGACTTTATTAAAGTGCTTAATATGTACCATTTTTGTTTTATGTGAAAGAACTTGTGAAATAATAGAATAATGGACTGGCAGTTTTTTCATATTTTTTCTTGTTCTTAAGATATTAAATATTCAAATGAAACATCTATAAGACACCATTAGTTGTGTGTATGAAATTTACATATTCTGAACGTGATGACTATTATGGTGAACAAAGCTATAGCATTTAGCTGTATGTATCCACTGAAAAAAAATTAAATCATATCATTTTGTATTGCGGTGCCTTCTTAGCACCGCATTGCAAGGTTTCTAATCCGTTGTCCGTCCGTTCGCCCGGCTGTCTGGCTATTTCGATAGGTATTAACCGCTGTCGAAGAGCACAGGCACCGCATTGTACTACTTCGTCTGGTTCTTTAAGATATTTGAATTTTTATATTTATATTTATTTAAACAACTCAGCACTGACTGTGTTTAACCTATTCAATAGATGTAGATGCAGTAGATGCCTTCTTTGAAAAACGGTTACATTGTTATCTAGTGAATGCGTATTATGTTTTATAGGCATCATGAAATTTTGGAACATTGAAACAAGAGGATGTGTTTTCCAACAGTCCATTAAGAAGCACCATTTCGACAAACACGATGACCTTCAAAATGATTCCATTGTTCAAGCAATCCTGTGCCATGATACACAGTCAGTAGCTGTAGTTACTGCTGACCACAATATACTGTTATACACACTTGATGGACTGAAGCAAACAAAGCAGGTAAGGAAACATGAACAGTAAAACTCCTTTTTACTGTACATATAAATACAGGCCCGACGAGAGAGGGGGTCAGCCGGGTCGCTGACCAGGCCCCATGCACGTCTAGAAAGGGGCCCCCTTTTAAGAAAACCAAAATTTCGTCAACTGTGAACTGTACAATCGGTTTGACAATGATAATCAACAACGCAAGTTCAGCACTGCGTTAATCAATTATACCCACTAATCCATTAATAATACCTTTATCAGTGATACCATAGGGGCTCTCTATGGTTGTATTCCAGCCTTATCTTGTAACGGGGGCATTTTCTAGTTTTAGCTAACTCCCGCGCGCTTGCACCTTCATTCGCGGTGCGCCCCACCCCCGTGTGTTTGAATTTTGCCAAGAAAAGCCTGGAACAGAGATTGGCGGCGCTTGCAGTGAGTTATGACGTGCGACTAAAAAAGAGTCACTCGGACTTGTGGGCTGATATAGAAGCCGAAACGGGGAGAACGGGCTCGTAAATGTACCTTGACCAGGGGCCCGAAATTCCTCTCGGCGGCGCTGTATAAATATAAATATATATATTGTTGTGCGGTATCAGAGCCGTCGTTTATTTTTGGAGATCTCTCAAATACAAAAAAACTTATATCCCAAGTTTATTTCCTCAGAGGCATGTCAAATTTAGCCACGTAATGTGGCCTATAGTTATCTCAGCCGTTCATGTTAATTGGAACTTCAAGTGAGAATCAAACTTGATTGTACGTTTAAAGTGCCTATGCAGCCTGTTGAGATTTTGCATATTTGTGATGTAAACGTACATTTCAAAACGACATGAGAAATATTTCTAAGAGAAAACTTCGGCTTCATAGACTTTTTGGCTGGGAAAGATGCCGGAACTGACGTCATTTAAGG